>PVIH01006391.1:0-111811 GCA_004025045.1 Sigmodon hispidus
CTATACAGAGGATAAGAATGATAGGCATGGCTTATCAAGGGAAGAAATACAAATAAGATTGCTACACCTATATTTTCTTTGTGTTTATCTTTCCCTCTGAATTTTTTTTTCATCCCTGTATATCCTTATTCAAGGTCTCTTCCCCCTCCCAACACATCTGGTCATTTTTTTCCTCTGCAACTCCCCATCCCCTCCCTGGTCAGGGAGCAGACAGTCCCATGGTCCCACTGACCCAGTAATGCTTAGATCAGTCTCTACTTCTGGCCAAATCCAGTTCTTTCCCCCCTCCCTCAAGAGTGAGTCAGGTGTTCCTCTAGGTGGAGTGGGATCCAAAGGGTCAGTCCAGGGTGTTTCTGATCCCAAGCTGGAACAGGGACATTGTAAGGAGAGACTAAGGTTATCCTTGGAATCTGGGATACCCACTGTTTGAGCTATAGCCTGTTCATGTAGGCAAAGAGAAGGACCACAAGGGTCTTCGGAAACTGAGGCACATTCAAAGGGAGGTTTGATATTGGGACAGTTCACAGAGCTTTGTGTAAGAAAGAAATTAATGAGGGTTGATACAACCCTCAAGGATCGGCAATAGAAGGGAAGAGGAGTAATGGAGGTGGGATGCTGTTAAAGGAACACCCTGAGTATCATAGCTACAAGAGAGGACTTTCAACAGAGGTGTGCAGAAGGCATAGGCTCGCCTGTCTCTCCTTTGTCCTTTACCACCTCCTACTGTGTCCTCCCCTGCATAGCTGAAACAGTTCAACAGAAAAGGGAAAACCCTAGTGATGTACTCTGTGGAAGTGGGCTCCCATTGTCCCTAAGACACAGCTGTACCTGAAGAATGGGCAGTGAGGGTACAGGGCTTAGGACTGTGGGAGCAACTGAGGGCTTGCTGTGCTCTCAGCAATGTCTGGCTTAGCAGGGGCACTCATAAACAGTTTCTAACAATTGTTATGGGTCTCTTGATGCCCCTCACAGTAGGTGCCCGTCACAGACTTATTTTTATTTAAGCCATGTAACTTTCCAACTCAATGAGTCTTTAAGTATATCCATAATGCTGTGAGACCATCTCCACTACCTATCTCCAGAACTTTTCCTAAACTGAAACTTTTCTTTGTAAGTAAGTTCTAACCTCTTTTCCAGCCCTGGTATTCACCACTCTGCTTTTATGGTTTGGATATTGTTTTAGGATTTCTACTGCTATGAAGTGACAGCATGACTATAACAACTCTTATAAAGGAAAATATTTAATTGGGCTAGTGTACAATTCAGAGGTTTAGTCCATTGTCATCATGGCAGGACATATGAAATATGGCATGCATGCGACACGGTGCTGGAGAAGTAGCTGAGAGTTCTACATCTGAATCCACAGGCAGCAGGAAGAGAGACACTGGGCTTGACTTGAGCCTCTGAAACCCCAAAGCCCAACCCTTACAGTGATATACTTCCTCCAACAAGGCCACACCTACCTTAACAAAGACACACCTCCTAACAGTGGTACTCTCTAGTGACCAAACATTCAAATATATGAGTCTGTGGGGATCATTCCTATTCAAACCACCACAGATATGAAGTGTCTGCCAAAAAGGCATATGTGCTTCAACTTCTATCCCCATAGTTCAAATGTGAGGCTTTTATTTATTTATTTATTTATTTTGTATATGTGTTGCAGAATATTTGTTTAAGTATGTAAAGATGTGTTGCTGTTTTGCCTTGCCTTCCTAAGGAACCTGATTGGGCTAATAAAAAGCTGAAGAGTTAATAGAGAGAGAGGGGAGGTATAGGTAGAACTTCTGGGCAGGCAGAGTAAATAAAAGGAGAAAGTTAGGCTTGAGTAAGAAAGAACAGGAGATGTCAGGGAGATACCAGGGGCCAGACAGACAGGTTGGGTGGAAGCAGAAAAGTGGGACATATGAAAGAATGAAAGAAAGGTTAAAAGCCCTGAGTCAAAACATAGATGAATAGAAACAGGTTAAATTAAATTAGAAGAGCTAGTGGGACAAGCCTAAGCTAAGGCACTCATAATTAATAATAAGACTCTTGTCTTTATTTGGGAACTGGTTGGCAGCCCAAAGAAAATGAAACTACATGTATGGGCATGTTTAAGTAGGGTTGAATATGTACATATGTATAGAAGCCAGAGGTTAACTTCAAGTGTCTTTCCTCAGGAACCATCCATTATTTCAAGTAAACAAAACATTGTTTTTTTTTTTTGAGATGGTGATCACAGAGATCTGGGGCTTGTGGGTTTGGCAAGGCTAGCTGACTAGCCAGTGATCCCCAAGGATCTTCATTGTTTTAGCTACTCTTCTATTGCTGTCAATAGACACCATGACCAAGGAAACTTATAAAAGAGAACATTTAATTTGTAGGCTTTCTTGCAGTTTCAGAGAGTGAGTCCATGACCTGCATGGCATAGAGCATAGCAGCAGGTAAGCAGACATGGCAATGAAACAGCAAAACCATCCAATCTTTCCCCACATAGTTCCACCTGCTAGAGACCAAGCATTCAAATACATGAACTATGGGCCATTCTCATCCACCCACGCTCCTGTAACCTCCTCTTCAGGGCTGGCATTACGAAAGTGGATTTGCCATACCTGGCTTTTTGCATAGGTTCGGGTCTTCATGCTTGTGTAACAAGAACTTTATGGTTGAGCCATCTCCCAGCTTCTGGAGGTGTCACTTTTGGCAAGTGATTGAATTATAAATGGCTGTGGTTCTTAGGTCTTTTGAGCTGTGTTTCAGAAAGAACTAACAGGCCAGAGTAGGACATGGTGAGTGGAGTTGATACAACATTCTGTTGGGAGTTTAAAGACTTTAAATCTGAGATAAACATAGGCAGTGAGATCTGAGGTCCAGAAAATTAGGTTTCAAAGGGGAACAGGACTCACTTCAGGTCAAGTTTATAAGTTTATAATGGAAACAGCTCCACTACTCAGTACCAGTTTTCTTCTTGAGGTAGTATTGGGAGGCTGAACCCAGAGCTTCATGCACATAAAGCATGTGCTCTACCATTGAGCTACAGCCATAGCCCTCACTTTTCATTACTAGGTACTTTTTTCATTTCCATACTAAAATACTTGACAAAAGCAATTTAAGGAAAGAAGGGTTTATTTTGGCTCATGGTTCAAAAGAATACAGTCCATCATGGTAGACAAAGCATGGCAAGAGGAATGTAAGTGGCTGGTCACATTGCAACTGCTGTAGGAAGCAAAGAGGGACATGTGTTAGTGCTGAGCTCACTTTCTAGGACCCCAGTTCACAGGATGGTGTTACCTACATTCAGAGTGGGGTTTTCTTCCTCAGTCAAAGCTTTCTACAAGTGCTCTCATAGGCATATACAGAGGTATGTTTTCATGGTGACCCTGAGTCTGGTCAAGTTGACCATGTAGAGTTGACTATCCCACTAACTTAGATAAAGATTGCCCATAGAGTTGCACAGCATAACAGGAATGGTTACAAGATGAAACCACAGCAGTGCACTATGTGTATGAGCACATGAGCAGGCCTTGCAGGGACTGCTATTGACCAGGACTCTGTCTTCTTTCCTTCCCATCTTCCCATAAAATGTTCCAAAAGTTACTCAGCTCACTGTCAACATCATCATCTGGAGAAGTTTTTATCATAAATTTTTATAGAAGTAACTTTAAAAGTTGTTGCTGGCTATAAGTATAATGCATAAATGTTGTTCCAGGTCTAAGAAGTCTTGACCTTTCTTGCCCAGTGACTAACTTTGTACAATAAAAGCAAACTCTATATGGAGGTTCTTTAATACCCATCATCCTTTTATGAACTAAATTGGTGCTTCCAGGAGCAGATATGTCTCACTGTCATGGGAAACCTCATGTTATAAAATCATCTTAAATGCCATATTCTGTAGCTCTCTGAAGTGTTTGACAGACCACATGTCTATCTAAAAATATATCTATTTAACCTTGAAAATATACCTAACATAACTACAAGTTTGGTTATTATAGATGACTAACTACTAGCCTATAGTTCTTAATTATTCTAAATAGCTGTCAAGGACTAGAATGTATATCAAAATTTTCAAATAATCTGCATAGGTACAATGCCTTAAACAAGAATATAAATATATATATACAGTATAACAAAAATAACCTTAAACTTGTATCAATATATAAAATCCTTACCAATATAAAATACTTGAGACTAGTAGTTGTTTTTTAGTTCAAAGGTGGACTCAATCCACCCTTTTATCTCATCATTTCTATACTGTATCACCCCTTTTTCCCTTCACAGAGATTCCTGAATCTAATCTCCTTTGTTCATCTTTTTTTCCTGACAATGACCAATAGTAACTTGTAACCAACCTCTCTAAATGATAACAAACCACCCACACTACCTCTTGGGAATGTGGGCAACATAGTCTCTAGACTGCATTTTGTTTCTGGGGTGGGGTTGGAGGTTGATGGCATCTTTGAGGACCCTGAGAAAATTGGGATAATGGTCAAGTCCTGGGAGAGCTAGCTGTATTATGTTTAATCTCTGTGTGATGGCAAAGTATAGAGCTTCTCTGAAGTGAGGCTGTGCCATCTCAACCAGCAGCTTTGAAGTTGTTTGGGATATAGAATATTGAGGAAGCTGCAACAGAGGCATTCTGAGAGCATCTCCTGCACTACAAAACATTGATATCTGTTTTGTTTTGTTTCTTTGTTTTTTGTTTCCTAAAAACATACAAATGTTTAAAGGCAACATACATATCTGCATTAATACAACTAGTACAGTGTAAACAAGTCAGCTTAAGATGATTTGTTTTATGTTTGAGCAGATAAAAGACATCTGCCAACTTTATAAATCTGTTTAGACTGCATAACAAACTCTTGTGGGGACTCTGTGCCCAGGAAGATTTATCATGTCTTATCCAGTCTCAGAGCTGTTCCCATGTAGCAGGATCAACATACTTGTCACCAGTCCTGTAGTCTTTCTTGGCTTCTTCTGTAGCCAAGATTCTCAGCTCTCCCCCAATCAAATCTGATCTTCATTAATTCTGAAGAGAACCATAACTTTCATTTACTGTGGAAACAAAGACATAACCTCTCCCTGAATGCAACATATTTTTTACTTCCATTTTGAAGTTAAGACATTCTTAAAATATATAGATTAGTTTAATTTATCAGTTTTCATAATCCAGTGTCTCTCTGCAGCTATTATTTTTTGCATTAGCATTAAAAAATTCCAAGTCAACAAAGCACCATACAGGATCCAGACTCTGTTTATTTCCCATCTTTATGTGGCTTATTTTTTTTATATTACTTTTTTCTTTCTTTAAAGACTTTATTATTTTTAAACTTTTTTCCAGCACCTAAGCACTTTTTTAAGCATACTGTACCTTTAAAGAGGTTTTCTGTGTTTGGATCTGGCTTTATCAAGTGCATCTACTCTGACTGCGTAAGACAAATCCTAAACTGTCATATGACCTGCAGTGGAGCTTAGTGCATGGTTGGTGCATGGTGCTGGTGGCTGGCTCCGCCCCTTTCAAGTCTGCAGGACATGGTGGGAGCTAGGCCTCTGCATACCTGTGAGCATTGATTGGCCTGAGACACTGGGAGTAGGAAGCTGCATCTGGCTCATTGTAGAACTTTTCTTAGAAAGCTTTCTCAAGCTGTATATTTGGATATTTGAGTCTCTATGTTGGGTATTATACATAGTAGTTGTTGTTTCTCATTGGAACCACCAAACCTTCAAATCATGACATGGAGACTTAATTATTAAGTATGAAATCTCAGCCTTACCTTAGACTTGCTTCTTACTAGTTCTTTTAACTTAAATTAATCCATAATTTTCAATCTGTGCTCTGTTGCATGGCTTGTTAGCTACCATCTGCAGAGAGTCTCATGGGTGGACTCCCTGCATGTTCAAAGTGAGGAAGTGAGGTGTGCAACATGTGTCAGAGTGGCAATGCAAGTATGCACTTTCTGAATCCCTAGCCCTGTACCGACTCATTTCCCAAAGACAGTATTACACATCTTTGTAGATATCACCACTTCCAGGTTCTCTTCTGATCCTTTTATTCTACACCTAAGTTAAATTGTGCACCTTTGTTCAGCCCTGGAATTTCTCAAATATGTGTGTGTGTGTATGTGTGTGTGTGTGTGTGTGTGTGTGTGTGTGTGTGTGAGAGAGAGAGAGAGAGAGAGAGAGAGAGAGAGAGAGAGAGAGAGATGGGGGATAGCTTGGTTGTCATTCCTCATGAACCATCCATCTTTTGTGTTTTTTATTTTTATTTTATTTTTTATTTTCAAGATAGTTTTTCTAGGTAGATCTGGCTGTTCCAGAGCTAGTCTGTAAACCAGGCTGATCTTGAACTCACAGAGGTCCATCTGCCTCTGCTTTCTTAGTGCTGGGATTAAAGTCCTGCTCCATCACCACCTGATCACCTTGTTTGCTGAGACAGAGTTTCTTTCTGGCCTGGAACTTGTCAGGTAAGCTAGGTTGATTGACCAGTGAGCTCCAGGGATCTGCCTGTCTCCACCTCTTATACTGGGATTGTAAGCATGAATTGTCAAAACATCCATTTTTTAAAGCATGGGTGCTAAGGATCAAACTCAAGGTTCTCTCATCTTTGCAAAGCATGCACTTTACGATCTCTCCAGCTCCTGATCTCACTCTTGACACTATTTTTGCCCCTGCTTTTCAGATAGATCTCTGTCCCTGGTGCCACAGGCAGGCAATTCCTGGCTGTCGAATGCATGGAAGATTGAATACACTATTTTTATGTAAATGTGTTTTTATTATCCAAGCAAGAGAAAGCATTACAGGAAATCTGGAAGGGAGAGGGTAAAAAATGACCCATCAGCTTTCCCAGGCACAGCTGTGGTCACAGTGTGCACTTCCTACTGCTTCATTTTTCTCAGTACAAGGAAATGTGGGTTTCTGCTTTTCTTTAGCAGAAGAAGCCCCCCATCCAAGGGCGTTAACTCTGGCAGGTACTGGGTTTAGGACTCACCTATTTCAGTATGGTAGGCTGAAGAATGAAGGCTCATGGCAGATAGGCTATGCCAAAGGTCACTAAAAAGATAAGTGTGCACAGCCAGCAGGTACAGGAGCCAGGATTCGAAGTCTGTGTCTGAGTTCCAGCTTTAAGTCGCCACTGAGTCACCATAAGAATGTGAACATTTCCCTGCAAGGCCAGAATGTCCCAGTTCCATGATATTCCACCCTGCAGTGTTCCAGAGGGCTGACACCATCAGGGGCTGAACTTCATGAAATGTGCTTCTTGCTCTAAATCACATTCTGGTCACCATGGCCTCTTTATTGTCATGTTCTCCAAGTGTGTCTGACTCACAGTGGCTTGCTTTACACTGGTGTGAAACATCCCATACAGATGATTTTCACTGTAGTGTCCTACTCAGTAAATTTCATAAGATAATCAACACTTTCTTATAAGACAGGCTTTGTGTCAATGGTTTGGCCACACATAGGCTGAAGAATATTTAAGGTGGGCTAGGCTGAGTGAGTATGAAATGCATCTCTGACTTGGTGGTGTTTTCAATTTGTGTCAGGTTTACTGGGATGTAAACCCATTGTAAGTCAAAGAGCATCTATAATTACTCTATTCTGATTCCCTGTGTTGAGCCACGTGGATATAGCTGCCCCTGGGGGAACAGTGAACAGCCGTCTTTAGCTGAGGAATGTCTGTTTAAATGTTTTATGCATACAAGGATGCAGGCTTATGCTTTGGAGTGGGTGGGAGGAGCCCACAAATGGGCCATAAGAAACAGGAGACTAGCAAGTAAATGAACTTTTAATGTCCAGATGAACTTGCTGGCCACAGGCCTAAATTGCAGAAGTCCTCTAGGGCAAAGAGCCGGAAATTGTCAGAGAGGACAATCAAGCCTGGTAGCCCTCAGCTGCTTCAGCTCTAGTTCAGTACTTAGCAGATTCTCCTCTGTGTAAAAAAACAGTTATTATTTCAGATCATATGTGTTAACAGTTCAGAAGCCCTGCCCTTGGGCCACTAGGAGAGCCCACATATCCAGGCTGAGAACACCATGCTCCATCCCCACCTGTGACCTTGGGTAGCAATCTCATGGTTGACTGACTATATGCTGAAGTGTAATGAATTCACCTTCTCTGGGCCTGGTGTGAGGATGGAAGGCAGGGCATTGCATCACTTCTGGATCCCCAAGTAGAGTCAGTTGGGAAAGGAGTGTTGGCAGGAATAAGCCATCCCTAAAAACCTTGATCTAGAGAGCATACGGCGGTGGCCACTTGGGGCTTGCCTCAGCTTCATATGGCCTTGGCATGATAAAGTCACTAAATAAGTTAATCACATTTCTGCTTGGAGCATCAGTGTGTTACACTAAGCTGTGTAACCTTGACCGTATTCTTCTGCCTCTCTGAACCTCAGTGTACTCACCTAGTGGGGACAGACAGACTCCTACTACGTTAGGGTGTTGATGCCTAGCTTATGCCTTGCACTCTCAGAAAAAGTTTTCTTATTGTAAGTTGGGACTCACATTAGTATCTCAGAAAGCTGTGAGGTCAGCAGAGCCTGTGAAGAGCAGCATTTAGATGCCATTGAACAGAGACACTAGCTTGGTTATAGGGGTCTTGGCCATCCTCTAACACACAGAGCCAGACTGCCATACATCTTGCTATGTAGCTAAAGATTGTCTTCAATTTCTGGTCCTCCTGTCTTTATCCCTCAAGTGCTAAGGTTACAGGCATCCACCTCATCCCGTTTTATGCTGTACTAAGTATAGAACCCCTGGGCTTTGTGCATGCTAGGCAAGCATTCTGCCAAATGAGCTACATCTTCAGTCTCCAAATTGGGTTTCTAAGTCACATCTGCTGCCTCTCCCTGCAGTTGTGACAGAGTGGCGTGTAGGTGGTAAATGCTCACTGCTGGCAGATTATGGAAGAATTTCATGTATGCCAGGCTTGACCAGAAACTGAGTGCCTTGCCCCGGTCCTGGGCCATGGGCTGCCACTCAACTAGACAGTACCCTCAATTACTGGTCTCTTGCCCTTCGTGAAAATGGTTATGAGCAACTGAGTAATGGACTGGACAATCTAATTTAAAAAAAAAAAATCTCAGTTGTATGTAGGAACACACTTTTCCACGATGATGAAGGAAGCTGTGGTTCATTTGTATGGGGGCAGTTTGTTTATAAGAAACCTTAAGACTTCTGCAAGGTCCCCCACAGAGGCAGGTGAATCCCTCAGGCTTCTGGAGGTAGTTTAGCCTTTGGTATTCTTATCACATTCATTCCAAGGCATCCAGACCCCTTTGATGGAGGCTGTCTTCTTAAGAGTGTTCTATCTACAACTATTCTATTCTCCCTACCTGTCTCTGTCCAGGAGAACATTCTTCTTAGTTGTGAGCTAGTTTGGGGAACCCCCCCACACCTGACTTTTGCTGTCTCTAACATGGGACAAGCCTGCCTAGGATATAGTGAATGGACTCCTGAGGCTGCTGTCTTCCAGCTCTCCACCTGTCCTGGCTTTCTTGCCATCCTTCTCGAACATCAGGGCTTGGAGCTAATCGTAAGACTCAGAGGTGTTGGTTGTAGGGTAGTGAAAGAGCTCCTCCCACATGGCTGGGGTCTCCTCAGTAGGTCTGCCCCTTCCTCTGGACAGGAACCTCCAGCAGGCTTTTGACACATTCAAGGGACAAGGTTAGTCATGGAAACGATGTCAGATTTTCAAAGTGGATAGGGAGGAAGCTTTATCACTGGAAAAGTAGCAGGGGCACTTGTTAAGTTGCTCACCAGTCATACGGCCTCTTACCAGCAGGTGGGTCAAGTGGAAGCACAGGAGTAACTACACAGGGCCAGCTGCATGCATTGCAGATGGCAAGGTCAGAGGCCTGGCTTGGAGGAGGAAGGGGAAGGAGAAAGGGAGCCGTGGGCCAAGAGAAGAGGGAGAGTGGACCAGCAGAGGAGTATAGACAGGGTGATGGAGGAAGGAAGGAAGGGAGAGGGCTAGAACAGGGAAGGAGGGAGGATGGTGGGGGGTAGCGGCAGCTTCTGTGTCTGCTTTAGGAGAAAGAGTCCTTTCATTTGTAGGCACTAAAATTCCAAACCTTACAGACTTTGAAAGGAACACCATCTGTGCCATTTTGTTATCTCTTGGTCAGGACTACTTGCCCTTGAACTAGAGGGCCACCAGCTGGAACATTTGAAGACTGGAAGTGACTCCATGGCTCCTGGCGCCTGAGGGAGTATGAACACTTCGCCACTCATATGTTTTGCTGTATTTGGGGAAGGGGCAGCTGGCATCTTCTCAGTGCATAACTGAGACCCTGGGCTGGAACATCTCCCACCCCAGGTTTCGTCATGTGGCCTGTGCTCCTGAGGCATCGTGGCTGAGTTCCTAGGGTGAAGTTTCTGACAAAAGTATTGGGGAGAATAAGAGAGAAGGCAAGCATGAGACCGAGCTGTATTTCTATTGCTCTACAAAATAAATCAATAAAAAACATCTTAAGTTAAAGATATAAGCCTTTTATTTGGAGATTATTATAGATTCATGTGCATTAAGAAATAATATAGAGAGGTCAGTGCACCCCGCACCTCTGATTAGCTCAATGTCACACCTTACAGAACTATGGTGCCGTTTTCCAGTCTCCCCAGTTTTGCTTGCCGTCCCTTGGTGTGTGTACAGAGGAGCTTTATGGTAGCCACCTCACCATCATGACATAAAAACATTCCAGAAGCACAAAACTCCTTCTTACAGATGTATTTATATCTTTCCTGCCCCCTCTCCTGCAACTGCTAATCTGTTCCCCCTTTGTATAATATTGTCATTTTATGATACCTAGATGAGATAGCATGGGATGTAACTTTGTGGTGTTGGAATCTTGCTGTGCATAATGTCCTCAGGCCCATCTGAATTGTGTGTGTGTCAGTATACTCATTTTTAGATGTCCATGGGAAATTGGTTCAAAGTACCCCTTGGCTACAAAATTGGAGGAAATGTAAGTAGGTCCCTTGTATGCATTTCATAGGCCTAGTATAGAGCTAACCTATTGTTTCCTGCTTACTTCAGTTCAGCTCTAGATAACTCAGAATGTAGTGATTGTCTTAGGTAGGGTTCCTATTGCTGTGATGAGACACCATAGCCACAGCAACTCTTATAAAGAAAAAACATTTAATTGTGGTGGCTTACAGTTTCAGAGGTTTAGTCCATTATCATCATGGTGTGACATGGTGGTGTGCAGGCAGACATGGTGATGGAGAAGTATTTCAGTGTACTACATTTTGACTGGCAGGCAATGGAAATAGTCTGAGACACTGAACAGTATCTTAAGTATATATGAGACCTCAGAGCCCACCTCCACAGTAACACAATTCCTCCAACAAGACTACACCTGCTCCAACAGGGCCACACCTCCTAGCAGTACCACATCCTTTGAGGGCCGCTTTCTTTCACCACAGTGTCAAACATGATAAACATGGTTTGCTGTGCCTTGTTTAGGGAAGGGCAAGAAAGAACAGTCAATGTGCTTATGTGGCTGATCCAGTTTCTCTGCAACTTCATTAGCTTTCTATGTGATGCTAGTTTTTATCTGAACCACCACATGGAGAATGCAGCGACACATCATTGCATGGTCCTTAGCTTTTCTGGAGTGGCTAATGATGCTGAGCATTTTGTGTGCTTATTTGCCATCTGTGTGTCTCATGAACTGCCTGTTCATGCCTTTGTCCCCATTTCTCAGCTGGGTTTCAGATATTCTTTCTATGTTTTAGATATAGCTTCTTTGTCAGATCTGGAGCTTGGAAATATTTTCCCCAGTCAAACCTTGTGATTTCACCCTCTTTATAGTATCTTTCATTAATAAATGGATTATGAGATTTAAAACTTTTAAAAATATTTAGATATATTTAAAACTTTAAAAATAAAAAGGTTGAATATGGTAGTGCACACCTTTAATCCTAGCGCTAGAGAGGCAGAGACAGGCAGGTTTCTGTGAGTTTGAGAGGCTAACCAGAGCTACCCAGACAGACCCTGTCTCAAATATAATAACATAAAATAAATAGAAAAAAAACTTAGATTTACATTTAAGAGTTATTAGATACTGAGGGTGTATCCCACCAGAGAAGAAGTGACAACCATGGTCTGAATGTGGTAGGATTCCCACAGCTTATTTAAGGATGGAGTTCTGGGGATCAGTCAGAAGATGGCCTAGTGTATGTCTGTTTCTAAGATTTTCTCCCCTTTCTAAGAACGAAGAATATACACATGACAGATCAGAGTGAGACCTGGGATGGTCGGACTAGAAGCTCTGACATGAAGTCCCACATGTGACTCTGAGGGAATGGTAGAACTGAAGGGACACTGAATATGTGTTCTTGAGATTAGTGTGGAGGGGTATGGCCTTTGAGTGGTGTCCCATGGTTCATGAGGAAGTCCACAGAGTCTGTGAGGATGCCTGTGGTCTGTTCTGTGCTGTCTCAGTGGCTGAGCTTCTCCTCAGTCCCTAGAAGTTACTTCTGCACTTTAGCCGCACACACTAGCTTATCATTTGCTCAATACAACCTACTGCCCTGCCTTAGCTCCTTATGTCCTTTATTCCTGGGAATGTCTGACTGTGTTCTGTAGGCTTATCAGGATGTCACCTGGTCCAGACAACCCTCCTTCACCTCGAGGCTGAGTTAGCTTTTAATTTTCTTCCTCTGTGACTAGGCCTAGCACAGAATTTCAGAGTTGTAGGTTTATCTGCTTCCCCAAGAGTGAGCTATGTCTGGGTATCTCCAGCCAGCACACAGCAAGCTCTCTCTACATGTCTATAAGGTTTTGTGTGTAGTGCAAGGGACTATTAAAATGGCAAGTTTCTATTAACGATAGGAACGTTACAGTAATTACCTTATGATCTTGGGCTCCTGGAGGCTGGTGGTTTGTTTATAGGGCTCATGTCTGCTTGAAGGGCCTCTTGCGTGCTGGTTAGAAATGGATGCTGATTACTGACAATTGACTTCGAGTCTGAGCCAAGTTTTTGTTTCTCTGTGCTGTTCTAATGTGTACAATGAAGGTTAGGTTCTGTTCAGCCCATTATGGTGATGTATATAAGCTGAAATTTGTCCTCAGGGGTTTCTTGTACACAGGCCCTCCATTCTATCCCAGTTATTAAACATTGTCCTCTGAGACACACCTCTATCTTGAACTTTCTTTGTGGCAACTGTGATAAGTAGCACTGAGCAATGTTTGAGTTTATCACTGTTTTGGCAAGGACGTGTGTGTGTGTGTGTGTGTGTGTGTGTGTGTGTGCACATGCACGTGCACGCACACACACACACAGACACAGTAAGCACAAGGAGAACCTGTTGGTACTATGGTGATTTGGGGTGTGTGTTTGTGAGTAAGAAAAGAACTGACAGGGCAAGGTCATGGAAGGGGTATGTACATTGTCAGTGGGAGGAAGACCTGAGAGAGGTATGTGGGTCATAGAGAGGGAGAAGGATGTGCACATTGTTAGTGGGTTAAGGGCCTAACAGAAGTGTGGTCTTGGAGGTGTTGTGTGCATTATCATTAGAAGGTCTTGGAAAGACTGTGTATGTCATTGGTGGAAGGAAGATCTGGCAGAAGCATGGGGTTGTATGCACTAGGTCAGTGGGAGGTCACAGATGGGTGTGCATGCCTTAAGTGGTCATGGGGTGTGCCATCAGTAATGGGTAATGGAGGAGGCATGTGCCATCAGTAGGAGGTCGTGGTTGTGTGTGTCATCTGTGGGAGGTTACAGAGGGGTGAATGGAGTATGAGACATTAATAGGAGGTTATGAAGCGTGTATGGGTGTCACTAGTGGAAGGTCATGGGGGATGTAGGGCATCAATAGGAGGTTGTGGGGGAGTGTGGGTCATCAGTGGGAGTAGAAGAGTCATCAGTGGGAGGTCATGAAGTGTGTGTTCAGGTCATTAGTGGGAGACCGCAGAAGAAGTCATGAAAGCATTTATTCCTGCCCCATGTGCCCAGCTCTCCTGCACTTGGCTCACAGGTAGAAGAGAGACAGGCAGAAGAGTCTCAACAGCACAGGTCAGTGTGAACATAATGAGAGGGCAGACTTTTCTGTTTTCTAGAATGGGAAGCCTGGGAGTGATGGTCATTCAGCTAGCACATGGGCAGCCAGAACCTGGCCTCGATGGCAATGGCCCCTGTAAATGGCATCTTAACATTTGCATGGCCAAAGCCATAAAAGGTGCTCCTCCAGAAGCACAGCTTTCAGTTTGCTTATTTTTCTAACCCTGAAATTACAGAGCTTCTAAAGTAACTGGGTTAAGAGGGACATTGCAGCTGGCAGGAGATAATGAGCCCAGAGACCTTACCAACTATCAGCTCTGGGTCCAAACACTCAGATTCAAGCTAGAAGAGACTTTATTAAAAGCCAGGGACCCTTGTTTGTCTTGCAACTAAAAGAGGAAGGACTGGGCTCACTTTTCCTCCTGTTACCAGGGCTGTTGGGGCAGAGCCTAGCCCTTGGCAACCACAACAAGCTAGGGTCAGCTACCCATTCTCCATAGGCCAGACAAGTAACCCTAAAAAACAGAGAAAATGAATTTCTTAGACATGGCCATACTGGGAAAAGGGATAAAGAGTTCCAATGACCACCTTCCTCCCAAGTCCATCTTCAGAGACCTGACATGAGGTTTAGTCATAAGCAGAGGGCCAAGGTGTATACATGGTCAGGAAACCCTGGTCAAGGTGTGGTCCCATCCAGTCTCCTGCAAGGTGTCTCACAAGTTGTCTACACAGTGTCAAACGACTGTCCTGCAGACAAACTCCATCGCAGATTTGCAGCATCCCTGGGGGGAAATCTAATTCCCGAGGCCCATTGTCTGAAGAGCTGTTACCTGGAAGGGAAGGACACAGGTGTCACTTTAGAGTATCTTCAGCTCTTTCCAGATGGTTTTGTGATGGCTTCCCCTTCTTCCTCTGCAGCCCCACTGGCTACTGGCTTGCTGTAGAAAGAGGCCTCCTTTGGAGACTCTTACTTGGATGCCTGGCTATTTTCTCAAAACACATGGCAGTTTGGAAAATGAACTTTGGGGCCAAGTAAATGCTTGAGGCAGGTTCAAATTTTGTCTTTGTCATTTAAGTCCTCTGTGACTGTAGGCAATCACACAACCTTTCTGGGCCTATTTCTGCACTTGTGAAGTAAGGTGGATGATAGTGCCTTTATCTGAAAGATTTTGTTGCCAAGAAAAAAGGTACTGATCAATGAATTCTTTTTAAAAAAATATTTATTTTTATTTTATGTGAATTGGTGTTTTGCCTATATATATATATGTGTGTGTGTGTGTGTGTGTGTGTGTGTGTGTGTGTGTGTGTGTGTGTGTGTGTGTAAGGGTGTCAGATCTTGGAATTGCAGACAGTTGTTCACTGCCATGTGAATGCTGGGAATTGAACTCAGGTCCTCAGGAAGAACAGTCAGTGCTCTTAACCTCTGAGCCATCTCTCCAGCACGGTACATGAACTCTTAAACAGCGATTGGCACATTACCAGTGTCACATCTCCTACTCTCATCATGCTCACGCTGAGCCTTGTTAGGATTTGTATGTGGGGGTGGGGCTCAAAAGGATACTGAGATGGATGTCTGAGAAATAGTTTATTAGAAGAGTTATTGAACTGGCGAGATAGCTCAGAGGTTAAAGAAGAATTATTAATGCCATGTATACACAGACAGAGAGGCAACAGCATTGTGGAGACTCTGAAGAGAACCAGAGTCCATTCATGTCAACTCACTCCTCGGATGAGAAACCTTGATACCAGCATGTCTGTTAGCCAGGGACTCACAGGCAGTGTCTCTGTAGGGCGCCAATAGCTATCTGTGAAAGAGAGAAGGGAGGCTGCTGTATGAACAGCAACTAAATTCTAACATTAACTATCCTGAGAGGTGGCAGGCTCAAAAAGCTGAGCTGGGGTCACTTGCCGTGTCCCAGAGCAGAAGAGGGGTCAGCCCCATGTGCACAGCCGGCTGGGAGCAATGCAGTGATGAATGGTCAGAGCCAGAGCGTAGCTGCTGGGAGATATCCCAGACAGGGATGGAGGGAAGTGGAAACACTTCCAGTTATAGATTGCACAGAAACACTGAAGAGAAAGGTGCAGGGATGTGTGAATTTGTTCCTGGGCAAATAGAGTGGCTGAAATGAGGGACAAGGCAGGGCAGTGCCTTGTTTGCAAGCTCTTCAGACTGATCTGTTGCAGTGACTTCAGTGGACTGGGGCAGTTGGTACTCTGGTTTGGAGGCCTTTGTGGGTGGCTAAGATCTTGTAGGTATGCCATAGGCTCATGCACTAAAGGGTGGGTCCTCAGGGTGGTGCTATTTATACATGTAGTGGGATCTTTAAGGGATATTAGAAGTCTGTCCCTGAAGGTGACTGTGGGACCCTGGTTTCTTGTGTGGCAATTTCTTCCATGTTAAAACATTCCATCTTCGAGGCTTATAAGATTCAAAAAGTAAACAACTTTCCAAGTCCTGGAGAGCTACAACTCACAGGATTCATGAGGCCCCCTCCCCAAGACTAGAACACAGCAAACAATTGCTGCTGAGGCTGTCGTGAGTAAAATCTCAGACTTGTGGGGATGTCTGCCTGCATGCAGAGAGTTCTGGGGATGCAGCTTCCATGAATTCACCTGTGTTGAGGTAAGCCTTTTGGTGATATAGCTACCTTTAAGTTGTCCCTGCTCCTATAATTAACTCCAATAAACTCAATGGTTCCTAAGTTGAACTGTGGCAAAAGTGTGATGTTGATCTGTCATCAGTTCTCAATATGCGAACATAGACATATGTCACTTGACTTTGATCTGTCATCACTTTCTAATGTGTGATGCATAGGCTTTATGCCATGTGGCGTCAGGAAAGATCCCCCCAACACTTCTCCTCTCTCTTGTTTCCTGGCCAGGAAGAGGTTTTTTCCTTCACCCTGTGCTTCCACCATGATATGCTCATAGGCTTAGAAGCTATGGTTCTCCCAATCCTTTCAGTAGAGCCCCAAAACAATGAGTCAAATAAAACCTTTCTTCGGATTGTTTGGGGTATTGTGTGACTGGGATGGAGAGATAACTAGCAGGTGGATAGATGATGGAAGGGCAGATAGATGTGTATGTGAGTGAGTGGGTGTGTGGATTATATGGATAATGGTAGAAAGAGGGAGGATAGATGAATAGATGAATGAATGAGTTATGGATACATTCTGTTTGATAGAGATATTCTTTCACCTGTATGTTTAGATGTGAGGGGGCAGGTGGGTCCCTGGAAATTGTGGAGGAACTTTGTTGTGAAATGCTTTTCACACAATTGGGGATTTTGACTCTCCTTGCTTATTGGATGTCTCCTCTAGGATTTGTGGCTTGGGATTTTCAGTTTCAGGTAGATTCCATCTTAGCTGAACTTTAAATCCTGACAGAACTCTTGCTTGGCAAAGGGTCAGAGCTGGTATGCAGTAGTAGTCAGCTGGTTTGCAGCTGCTATGACCACATTAGGCAGTGGTAGTCTCCTGTGTTGGGCCAGTCGCACTCTGTTAGGGCTTTCCACGGTGACTCAGGCTCTATCAGAGTGGCCTGCACACCTTTCCATGCAGGCTTCTGCTTAGGATTTGGGCTCTTAGTTTGGACTGAAGATGGGGGTCCTTTAGGAGTGGGAGGATTTTTAGCCCTAGCTAGAGACTCTGTTTTTTAAAGTAAATGCAAAGTAGGCAAGTTGCAGAAATTCCGAAGAGACCACTTTCCCAGCCTCTTCCCGCCTGCATGACTCCTTTCCAGGTGTTGGGTATTTTAAGCTGCTGTAAATACAATTTTTGTCAGACTTTTGTCTCTGGTGATGATCGTCTGTGTACAGATCTTTTGCTGTGCCTTCCTTGATCACAATTCATGTCTATGAAAAGATCTCTTCCACACTCAAGCTTCAGGGGATGTACAAAGCTTGCATCCTGGGAGAGGCATGGTACCAGGCCTAATGAAGAAGGAATTGGCTGACCCTGCCTGCAGAATGTCAGCATGCCTTGGAAGATGATGCTTATGTTACTGGACAGAACAGGATTTTAGGAGGTGCTAAATGCAATTAAGGGATATTTGCAGGATGAAAGCTTTGAGTGTGAAGCACCCTTTGGCATGGCGTGTCTGAGAGTGGAGTGGTTGGCATGGAGGGACATGTTTGGCTCATATCTGGATGGAAAGAAGGAGAAGACAGGGGAGATGCACAAATGCCTGGCAGAGTAGCCAGCAGGTGCAAAGGCAGGTGCAGAGGCCCTGGTAAGGAATGTGTCCAGTGTATTTGAAGCCCTGTTCTGAGATCTTCCGGAAGCATCATGACAGCAGGGAGGGAGATCTGAGGTAGAACACGTAGACAGAAGTTGAAGGAGATGACCAATGAGGTGGCAGGGCAAAGGCAAGCATGTCCATTCAGGTACAGCGAGTGGCTTGATGTGTTTGTTCATGGAGCTGAAATTGAATTTCCAGGATAAGATCATAAGATCTCACATATGAGTAAGACTTCATCCAGGTCTCCAATGTGTTGAGCACGACTGGCCCCTGTCTGTCTGTCTTAGCATAGATCTGCCATTCTAACAGTTCCTTCTCTTTAAAGCCCCTACTACATACCCAGGGGCCAGGCTTTATCCCCCAAATGTGAAGATGTATAACTTAGGTACTGTGATTCTGGGCTGTGAGATTGACTTTGACAGCTGGGGCACATGAACATTTGGTGTCTATAAGACTTAGTTTAGATATGGGCTAGGTCACTAACTGGAGGAATCTCATCCTTAGTGCCATGCAAGCCTCAGTTTCCCCACTGAGCACCCTCTCAGAGACTTCATTAAGCCTGGGGAAGCTCACACCTCTGAAAGCTTCTGGCCCAGGGCTAGTGCAATGCTGCTTTCATTTCCATCAAAGAGCAAGAAAGGGTGGAGAATAGAGGATGAGCTTGCTTCCCTGGTGAATGATTCATGAGCATAGGCAGCTGCTTAAAGATACTCTTAAGGACAAAATTGGAATAATCTTATGGGAAAAGATTCTCCAAACAAGTCCCAGTTCCCAGAAATGCATTGCCTTTGTGAACTTAGCCCACAGAAGCAATTTCTGCCTGGAATGCCACTCTCCATACTTCGGGAGGACCCTTCTTTGGTAGCTGCCTGGTACTCAGGGGTAGGATGCTGGTTAAAGCATCTGTGGGAACCTTAGAAGAACTCTGACCATCCTCTGTGCCTGTGGGGCAGCCAGGGATAAAGCACAGCCCTCTGCCAGGAGTGAGATGGGACCTGCTAACCAGTGTGAAACAGCCCAGGAAATATACAGGACAGAACTGAGTAACAGTGGGAGAACTCATTGCCTACTGATTCCTCTGCAGGGCACCAGCAAGAGGCTGCTACCACCTTAGGGCAGGAGCCTTGCTGCAGACCTGCCCTGAGAAGGAATGGAGGAAAGCATACCTAGACAAGTGGACACAGAGTCTGTATTGAAGAGAAATGACGTCAGAAGCTGCAGATGCCTCTCCTTGGAGATGGATTGTGGTTAGGCCAACATGCTATCCAGCAGCTAGAATGCTGTGGACATAGAATTTGCTCTAAGACACCTCTGCTTTCCTCAGCCCTCAGATAATCTCTTTCGTCTGGGGCACATATCCCCACATTAGATTTCTACTGATCATAGCAGTCCAGCCTTTGTCCTAGGATATATCAACCATTGTTGGAAGTAAAATAAAAACTCAAGAGTTCAGTGAAAATGAAGCAGTTTTAAATAAACACTCTACAGAAAGGGATGCAGCGTAAAGAGAAACAAAAATAGCTAGTGCTCCCTGATTGCAAGTAATTTCTGTCTTCTCCCATAGGCCCAGACCTTCTCCCTTCCCAATTTCTCCATTTATTGGTTTAGAACACAGCCTTATCAGGCTGGAGATACGGCTCAGAGGTTGAGAGCACTGACTGTTCTTCCTGAGGTCCTGAGTTCAATTCCCAGCAACCACATGGTGACTCACAACCATCTAGGATGACATCTGGTACCCACTTCTGTATACATAATAAATAAATTTAAAAAAAAACTTAAAAAAAAGAACACAGCCTTATCTAATGAGTATCCCAGGACTTGAAACTATTCCCTTTTCTGATCAGAATGGCCATGACTCTCCAACTCTCAGAGTTCTTAGACAAGCACCTGCCTGCTAAGTGAGAGGTGGGCCTATCACCTCCTGCTTTCTGTAACTGATGAAGAACGCTAAGCATACTTCATACTGAAAATGGTCTGTAACAACTTATTTCGTATCCTGTGAGGTGGCTGTCTCATTCAGATAATGACCTTCCTGTTTGTGGCTCTCATCAAGCTGTTCTTTCATCCATTATTATTCTTTTGTGCTTTTATAATAAAGTGTTCAATGAGGTGCCTCCATATGTCAGTTGCAGTTTCAAACTCAGAGACCTGCAGGAAATGAACAGACCAGGATGTGTCCCTCCTGAAACCATCCAGGAAAGGAAAGTCACAACTCAGCTGTGGAGAGCATTGACATCCAGGCAACAGGAGGTCAGGAGTCACTACAGGAAGCCTTCTGAGAAACCATCTTGGAGGCTTGAAAGAGCAGTAGGCACCAGTTGCCTTTCAGAAGAGTGGAGAATGTTCTAGGAAGGTAAATCCTGGCATTGTCCAGAGCCATTCTACAGAGTATAAAAGTAGAACCCAGGTATGGTCTCAGGGAAGTGGGGCCAGATCTTATTTGGTACATGAGAAAGCAAAAACTCAGAGAAAGCTAGAATGGCAGTGGGACCTTAGCCTGGTCTTCCCTGCTGTGGTGGAGATGGGCTGGGGACAGGAAAATGGAGGCGTGAGAGCAGAAAGTCTGTAGAGTTCCTACAGAAGAACTGTGGAGTGTGGAGCTCCTGGTGGGAACTGTGGTTGGTGCTGGAATTGGCTAAAGGCTATCTGAAGGGTTCCATGGAGAGCAATCCCAGAGGGTGGGGCTGCCAAACAGTGACTGTGGCACCCTGACATCTACCATCTTCTGTTCATTGGTGATACTAATACTGAATGTTATGTCTAGCCCCAAGTTCAATGTAGAAATCTAATCTCAAAGCAAGATATTGGGAGGCCAGAATGCAGGGAGGGGAACCGGGGCTAGGGCAGAGCTCCAATGTGTGAACTAGTGGATTTGTAAAAGAATCCACAGCCGAGAGCTCAGTGCCTTTGGTCATGCAAGGGCCGAGGTAGAAAGTATCGTTTCATCTGTGACACACACTGTATCTGCTGACACCTTGATTTAGCCTTGCAGCTTTCAGAACTGGGTACGGAGAATTGTACTTGCTTATACACCACCCAGCTTACAGCATTGTATTAAGAGAGCCCAAATGGACAGAAGCACACAGTGAGCCAGTAAGCCTGGAGAAGGTCTGGGAATGGAAGGGTTAGCCCTTCCTTTTAGTTGGAGAAATTTTGGAGATTTTTGTGAGCATGCTTTAATCCATACTGGCTTCAGAGCCTTCCTGGCTAACACCCAGATTCTGCAGCTGGAGGGCATGTTTAAGGAAAAAGACTTACCCAAGGTCACAGTGGATAGGGATTGGACTAGAGCCCAAGCTCTGGGCTGCTACCCAGGAGCCCTTGGCCCATAGCACATAATGATTCTAATAATAGCTGATTGGACACATGATACATTCAAGCAGTTTGTACTCATTTAATGAAGTGAGGTTGCATTTTACAAATGAAGAAATGGAGGTACAGAGAGGTTGAGTAACTTACGTAAAGTCACCCAGTTGCTCAAGTAGCCAGGGCAGAACTTAAAACCATTGCTCATTGTGGGCAGCTCCTGAGGGCTCTGGGTAGCTGAGTGCAAGTGCATATTTAAGCAGAGATCACTTGGGGTTCAAGGAGTGAGAGAAGGGGTAGGAAGCTTGAGGGTGATAAGGAGAGCCCCTTCTCCCCCAGTTGAGGTACACTTCTCTTGCTGAGAAGGATCACTGGAGCAAAGACTTAAAGATGTAAAGAAATCCTGGGGCTGATGTCAAGAAGGAAACAGGAGGAAGAAATGAAAAGAGCAGAGGGTCTTGAGACAAGAGTTGAAGGGAGGTGGGTGGCGCAAGATGAGATCAGATGGGGGTTATAGATCAATCCGGGTCCTGTTTAGGTTACAAGTACGTGAGGGGCAGCCATGAGTTTATTAAGTAAAGAAGAACCAGAAGCAATCATCTCCTGTGAAGATGATATACGGGAAACAGTACAGTTATTAGAGGGAGCATGGGCAATAGAATATGGAAGGGCTGACTGTGAGGGGGAAGGCAATCTTAGCTCATGGTGATAGTACTAGCTTCTGGCTGAGCCATAGGACAAGGCCTCCCTGTGAGTCTCCCAGGAGACCATACTGACTAGCCACATTACATTGTCTAGTCACACATGTTGGTCCCTTGCCTGGCTCTCAAAGAAGTGTATACAAAAGTTTCATTCAAGTGTGGATACCTAAGAGCACCCAGGGCCTACTAGGAGTGTGGACTTCCCGCCTGGAGGTGGGAAAAGCCTGATGGTGCCTGTACATATCCCACATAGCACAATGATAGGAAGGGCCCCAGGGTCCTGGGCACTTATATGTTCTTGGACACATAGTGTGTATTATCACCTCTGCCCCTCATAGATATCTAACAGGTGGTGGAAAGGATTTGGGGAACTATGCAGGTGGCCATCCAACTAGGAGTCTGTACCAATAGACATGTTCCTGTCCTTCTTTATCTAGACAGGCCAGGCTGATGGGAAGGGGCAGCTTCCTCTGAGGACCCACAGCATACATGATCTGAGACCCTGTGCACTAGGACTGCCATACATCAATAGCTTGGCATCACTGGAGAGAGTCTTGTGTGTGGGCATGGCAGCTGTTCAAAGCTCTTCATTCAGGAAGGCTGTGAAGCCGGAGGATCTACATTTCTAGTGAGTTCTCAGGTGATGGTACGATTGCAGTTTCCCATACCTCACTTAGAAGCATTGCCCTAGACCAACCTTAAGGGTAATAATTGGAGAACTGAGGCCCCAAGTAATGGGACCCTCTCCAAGTCCAGACCTCTTGACTTTTAGACTACCAGCTATTTCCAAAAAAAAATCTTTGAGTAGTCAGGGAGCCTCATAGTGGGGTCTGATCCAAGGACTCTTTTCTAGACAAGGATTCTGGGATTTTTCAAGTTCCTTTGTTGTCAGAGACAAGACAAACTCAGCCTTGCAGGAGATGTCTTTCTCAAGAGCCCAAGACTTCCTGTCAAGCAGGGTAAGCCTACTCTAAAGCAGGTGTCAGTGGCAGATGTTGGAGCTGAGTCAGGCTCTGGGGTACTAACCACTAATCATTGCTGGGGCCCTGTGGTGGTAAGGGGCTAAGCTCAGGTAGGGTGTCTCCCCAGCCAGTGGAGGGGACTTGGGCTGGGCCTCTCAGTACAGTCACGGTACACTAAACACCCTCAACCATGTGGCCATCCGAGCATTGAGTTGGGTTTCAAGGTGACTGATCTAGGACTGAAAGGGAAGGGCCTTGAAAATTTTCTAAGTTTTGTCAACACCACTAATTCCTTGAAGAATTAAAAGCAAGGTAAAGAGCTAGAGAAAGGCCCCAGTACAGGTGGTTTGCTGGCACGGGGGTCTTTCAGAGCCATCCTGTGAGGTTCCCTACTGCAGGAACTCAGTTGCAGAGGTTCTCCCCAGGCTTTGCCTGCAGCCTAGAGGAAAGGCCTTGGTCTCTGATTGAGAGTAAACACTGATAGGTTAGTGTGCACTGAGGACACTTTCCCAGCACAGTGTCGTCTCAGTATCACCCACTCTGAGCAGACTGTCTGGGTTTGGCATCCTGTGCCATCACTTCCTGGCCATGCTTCCTTGAGCACCACTTTCCTCACCAACACACAGGGGACAGTGGCAGTCCTACCTCTCAGAGTGACCCTGTTTGGGGGAATGAATTTGAGACAAGTGGCTCAGATGCTTTGGTGACATCAACAGCCTTGAGTCAGAGGCCCTTTACCACAGCTTGGTTCTACTCTCCAGCTATACTTCCGTTCACTCTAGGTAGCTGATGTTACCCTTCAGGTGCACTGCTTTAATCATGCCATACTCTGCTTCAGCCTCCTGTCACCTGCACACACCAAGAGCTCCACACTTTTCCTTCTCATCTTTCTTTGAGCCAGGTTGACGCACACAGCATAGCCGCTCTCACTGCTTCCCTTCATTTGATAACTGGTGAAGACAGACTCCCCTGTGTGCAGCCCTGCTCTGGTACCTCCAGGTCACCATGGTACCTGCTCCCCAGCCCTTGATTTACCCTTTACCACAGCCAGCTGGATGATGGGAGCCCACTGTCTTCAGAAGATTATGAACTGCCAAAATGGCTTTTATTGGAAGGATCCTTGGCTGGAGAGATGGCTCAGCGGTTAAGAGCACTGACTGTTCTTCCGGAGGACCTGAGTTCGATTCCCAGTATCCACATGGCAGCTAACAACTGTCTGTAATTCCAAGATCTGACAGCCTTACACAGTTATACATGCAGGCAAAACAATTTACATAAAAAAATAAAAATAAATATTTATAGGAAGGGTCCTACCTACTCCATCCTGCTGTGTGTGGGACTGGCTCAGGCTAGTTCTTACACCTGGAGCTCAGCCCAGGCTTGTGGAAAACTGAAGATAGTATAGTATGTTCCTGCTCTCCTGCTGGTAGTGATTTCTTGTGATTCTTCCAGGAGCCTCTTAGACTGTACCCTAACTCCAAGGCTCAGGGCACTTGCCCTGCCTGGGTAGCTCCAAGAGCTTCACACATGGAACTTTCAAAGTAGCTGTTATGGTTTGGATATGTACCCTCCCAAAAGCCCATGTGTTATAATCTCAGTCCCTTGCCTGTGATGCTAATGGAAGGTGGTTGAATCTTTAAGAAATGGAGCCTGGTAGAAGGAAGTAGGGTCACCAGGGTGTGCCCTTAGTTCCTGGCTTCTGTAGGATGCTTTTTTTGTTGTTGTTTGGTTGGTTTTGGTTTTGGTTTTAGAGACAGGGGTTTTCTTTATAGCTTTTGGAGTTTGTCCTAGAACTCAATTTGTAGATCAGGCTGGCCTTGAACTCACAGAGATCTGCCTGCCTCTGCCCTCTGAGTGCTGAGATTAAAGGCGTGCACCACTACCATCCAGGTATAGGATGCTTCTTTACTATGTGCTCTCACTATGGTGTGCTGAGCTGCTACAGATCAAAGCAACAGGGCTTTGCAACCAGGGCTGAACCTTATAAAACTTAACTATGTTATCACGAAGCCTTCTGACAAAGTCTGCCCAGGAAGGGGTGAGGCAGAAGAAGCACAGGTGGCCATCGTCTCTTCTTGAATTCACATGGGATTCTTACAGGGTCTTAAACTGGCTACCTCAGCCTTGCACAACAGGCCTGCCCTCACCATCAGGGCTCATGTGGCCTAGAAGCACCTACTCTTCCTCAGTTCCACTGACTCAGTAAAGTCTCTCTAAGCATCAGAAACCCCTGGGGAAGTCAGTATTCTGCTGGACTGTAGAGGCCAGCAGCCTCTAGAGGGACAGAGGGAAAAGATTGCTGGAGCAGGTCGGGTGCCTGAGCAGATTATGTTCCCTGGGAACTCACTGGGGACAGGTGGGGAGTGTGACAGGACAGAGACTGAATCCAGGAATATATATATATATGTTCATGGAAGGAGCTGGGAGCCTGGATGACCACAACATTTGTGACCTGGTGAAGAACCAGACCTTGTAACTCCAAACCCAGAGATGTGACAAAGGCCACTTTTAAAACAGAAGCATCCTGATGACCACACTGCTTCCTGCTTCCCAGTAGGCTGATGTGGGAACAGCCTGAGTACAGAACCCTTAGCTGTGCCTCTGTTATGGGATTGCTTTGTTAGGGCCTGTTAAATTTTGTATCCCAGGCTGGAGAGATGACTCAGAGGTTAAGAGCACTAGCTGCTCTTCCAGAGGTCCTGAGTTCAATTCTCAGCAGCCACATGGTGGGTCACAGCCATCTATAATGAGATCTGGTGCCCTCTTCTGTATACTGTATACATAATGAATACATAAATCTTTTTTAACAATTTATATCCCTTGATCTCTCCTCCATCCCCTTCTGTGATTTTAAGCAAGTCTTGACATAGACCTTTGAATGCATAAAGGTGAGAGATATGGCTGTACTTTCCCCTCCTTGCAATATGGGAGACTTGGGTTTCAAAGTCCTGACTGACAGGTACTCCCCAGCACCATGAAGAAGAAACTCCAGGATCATGGAATTAGAACCCCCCTGGGAAGAACTATTCTATATCCCACCCCCAAGTCACCCTGGTTCTAGAACAGTGATTCTCAACCTTCCTAATGTCATGATTCTTTAGTGCTGTGCTTCACATTGTGGTGACCCCCAACCATAAAATTATTTCATTGCTACTGCATGACTGTAATTTTGCTACCATTGTGAATTGTAATGCAAATATCTGAGATGCAGAATATCTGATGTGACCCCGGGGGGAAAAAAGTTGGTTTGACCCCCAAAGGAGTCACAACCCACAGGCTGAGAACCCCTGCTCTAAAACCAAGCCACACACATGCCTTGTGTCTAGGTACAGGGCACCATGCAGTGTGTCCCCTCAGGGTGGCTATGCCTGTCACACACTGACTGAGGATTCTGTCCCTAGTGACTGCCTATATAGTTACCCTCTGTTAATTTCAGAATAAAAGATCATCTATGACAACCAGGTCCAAAGAGAGAGCAGGACCCCTGGGAATGATCTGAAGTCTTCTCTTCAGATGCCTCTGGAACCTCCTTATAACTACAAAGTTGTGAGGGCATCTGATTTTCAGAAAGGAGGGATAGACTGAGAATTTATTTCATACACCCTGTCTTACCAGAGGCCTCACACATAGTACATTGTTTGGTATACTAATCATTGAAAGTTTCCCCTGGTTACTGACTACAAGCAGAAGGGTATCAGTGAAGTTTTGAATTCCAGAAATTTCTTTTACCTAAGGTTTGTTTTTTTTTTTTTTTTTTTTTTTTTTTTGGCACCAGTGAGTCCTGCTCAGAATTAATGACCTACCTACCTCACTCACCTGAGAACACTGGTCAGACCTCAGGTGGTAGCAGGAGCAGGCTGTATTCAATGTACAGCCTAGGTAGTGAGGAAAGGCTGGCCATGCTGCAATATCATATGGTTGCCCCACATAAATGAGGTTGCAGCTCAGTAAGGAGCCACAGCCAGTGAGAAAAAAAAAAAAGACTGACTCAGTAACAAAAACCTTTTCTTTATTCTGTGGTATTGGGGTATAGAACTCAGGGCTTTGCATGTTTTAACCCTCAACTGAACAGGTCCCCAAATTCTGCAATAACCATGTGTGTCTCAAGATAGATGGTTGAGTCACAAACCAAAGTCTAACTGATGGGGAGATATGTAGGTACCATCTCCAGGTTCTTCATTTCACAAGAAAGGGCCAGGATACAAAAGCCACATACTTCTCCTGCCATCTCAGAGGAAATGGTGCTCTATGACAGCACAACCTGACAGGGATTCCTATTCCTCCTTGGTACCTAGCATCTCACAGGAAGTCTGGCTTTGGACTCAAGGCCTGGGGGTGCAGGGAACTGTTCCTCCCCATAGGGCCTTCTCCAGGGAACAGCAATGCAAGAGTTACAGTGGCTGTGCAAGCCAGCTTGCTGTCACCCTGAGGAAGTAGCTGACATAATCAGTGTCCATCTGGGGCCTGAGCCTGTGGTGTCCCTTCAGGAGAAAACCAGTTCTTGCAGCTGTGATGTTGAGGATGAGCTGTGGCGATGGAAAGACGAGACAAATATGCACCCCAAATGCTGACATCTTTTTGTTGCTGGATTATTTCTGCCTTTACTTACAGCTGCTGTGATTTGTTGAGTATTTTAGCCTGCAGCCGATGTCACAGATTCTCATGTGAGACTTGGGAAACACATAGTCTGTCTTTTTACTTGCCTGCTGTGTGGCCTGGGGCAAATCACTGAACCTGATGGGAAGGGTAACAATGAGAGCCTCCTGATGTGTGTCGGTAGATGTTGGCAAAAGGATAGACTGTAGATATGAAATTATGGCTACACCAGGAGAGCATGAATGGAGGGCACAAAAGGAGTGAGGAGTAGATATGGTGTAGCTAGGGATCTTGACATTGAATGCACACACACACACACCATGCATAGATTTACATACATAGTTCCATGCATATATTCATGCAAAAATTTAGACATTAACTCAGGCACTCAGCCATATGAAGGTGGTTGCCTAGGGTAGCAAGGTGAGGACAAGCTTGTGCTTCCTGCTGGATCTGTAGCCAGTGGACCAGGGGAGAGAAATGGAAAGGGCATGGGACCAGAAGGCAGTGTGAGGATGCGCTGCCGGAGGCCTTTTCTGGAAACTTGTTAGAAATGCACACCTGGGTCCATCCAGGCTTTCTAGAATTGAATCTGATCTCTGGACGATGACTGGGTAGTGCTGACCTAAATGCAGTCTACCCATAGCCAGGGCTCATGGGCTGCTGTCATGTCTTTAGTTCAGACTCTTGGGGATGTAGGATGGTGATGCCTGTGAGCATCTAGCTGTTCTATTTAAACTGTAGTTCTGAGCCCACTAGCTGAGGCCATTGTTAGAGACAGGGACTAGATTGTCAGATGCCAAGATGTCCTCTACATTGTATTTGTGGTCAGAAAATGGAGTACATCTACAAATGGGAAAAATTATATGCAACATCTTTTCCCCTCTCTAAGCCCACACTGAGACTGACAAACTGAGGCACAGTTCCACCCAAGTTCACTCTGGAAAACCAATGAGTTTATTTGGTTTCCTTACAGAGCATAAATAAAGGGTTACTTAGAGGGTTGTCGGTACTCCTACTCCAAGAAAGGCCACATTGGGAAGTCTTCACCCAGCAGGGATGATGACTTTGCTATCACAGATGGAGTCCTTTTCCCTTAGACTTCCTTGTTTTGTTGTTGTTGTTGTTTTTATTCTAGCCCCTCCCTGAGTCCTTGAGGCCACATTCAGAATTGCATACAACTGGTGAGCAGGGTGGAGGGGAGAGTAGCTTGCTAAAGGGTTCAGTGACCCTCCCCATACCTCCTTCTGAGGGACTGTCAGTAGTCCACAAGCCCAACCATGATGGTCTTTAACAAGTGGGCTCTGATGATGTGACGAATATCCTGGCAGTTTGGCTCCGATAGTCCTGTATAATAGCAAGAAAGGGTGACATGAATGCCACTGCCCTGTGACGTTGCTGCTGCAAGTGTTCTGAAGCATTCCACAGTGAATCTGCAAGGAACATTGTGATAAGTAAGACAGACCCTGCTTGCCCTCTCTGAGCAGATGACAGTAAACAGACAACCAGCACAGCTTGCTTTAGATCATGATGTGTCCCTGTAAAGATAGGTGGGGGGAATCAGGTGGGGAGTTATGGCCGGATGGACCAGGCTATTGAGAGCAGGACACAGGAAGGACCTGTCTTCCAGAAGGTAGTGTCTGAAGTGTAATGTGAATGATGGGAGGGAAGCATTTAGTTCAAGAGCCAGGAACAGCTCCCAGGCAGAACTGGGCTATAAGCATTGGAGTAGAATTTGGATTGAATCCTCTGAGCAAAATGCTTCACAGTGGGTGGAGAGGGATCTGTCTTGGTCTGGGAGCCTGAGGACCTCCAGGTCAAGGTGACAGAAATGTTGGTTTAATTTACATCAAGTGAGTGATGCTAGCACAGAACGTTGTCAACGCTATCACTTCAACTACAGCAAAAGATGCATAGGGAAGCTGGTGTATCGTGGACTTGAAGAGTGTGACAGTGATGACCTCAAGTGGCAGATTACACTTGATTTTTACTTGTTTTTCTTAGGCTTTTCTGCTTATATCCATACAAAACTGGTGGTGGCTTCAGACTTGAATTTATACTAATCCTGGCATTTCACTGCAGATGACAGAATCCCTTCTTGCCTAGGGGGATTTATTTGTGGGTGTTAGGACCGAGATGCCAGGACTCGGGACCAAGTTTGGATCTCTGATAGCAGAGACAGCCAAGCCTGAACAGTTTACCCACCCGGCTGTTGCCATGGAATCCCAGTCTGTGACGCACAAGCATGAACCCTGGTGTCAGCTGCTGTGTAAGAAACAGACATTTCTGTCCTCTGATACCTAGAGTCTCTTTCTGCACTATCCTGCATTGCTCATGTTGACTTTCTTGTTTGGGTGGGCATTTATTCAGAGCAGCAGAGCCCCCTGCAGACCCAAGCTGTCTTGGAGATAGATAAAAGTTTTAATTTGTAGAGGTCCATAAGTCCAGTAGGACCCAGAAGGACTTGGCATGCCAGTGCACACCAGCCTGAGCAATCCTCTGCCAACATCTGCCTTTCTTTGCTTACTGAAGCCCTTGACTACCTGTGTAGCAGGTGACGCATGAAAACAACATTGATCCCAGCCAGGCTGACCCACCTCCTCTTCCACATTGTCCTTGCCTCTTTTAAATCACTGCTCATCTCCTGGTCTTTCAAACAACACAAACTATAGCATCTGAGACCTCAGCACATGGACAGTGAATGAATCCTCTTAGGCTTTGAAGACCTGTCAACAAGTATAAGGGTTTCCCCTGTGACCTCATACCATTCCCCTCAGTTTAGAAATTTATCTTATTCTGAGTGTTCATCTTCATTGGAAGGAACCAGAGAGTTCATGGACACTTTTAACCTTCTGCTGCCTCTTCCCATGCTCACCGATAACAGAACCATAGTCAAGTGCATGCATACCACAGGCACAATGCATAGCCCCTGCACTCATTTATATCCATGCACATACATACATGCACATGAAATGGCATACCTGTATAGCAGCATGTGCATATTTATGTAAAATGCAAACATACACCCATACCCATGCATGCCTACCCTTAAGCTCACATATTAATCTCCCTGTGTATATGGATGCATGCCTCTATGGGTACATGTGGGCACACCTACATATAAGTCACAGAGACTTCATCTTCTCAGAGTTTCTACAGCTTTCTACTCCTGGTTTCCAAATTGGCTGCTCTTCTGCTCTTGAACCATCAATGCAATTCTGTTGTTCAGGGGCATCTTGTGAATGTGAAATGAGATATGAGATGTTTTACCACAATTTCTTACCACAGACATGTCTTGACTTGCTTCATGCCAGGCTCATGTGTGGCTCAGCTCTTCAAACACTGCAGCTATTCCAGAAGCCTCCAATATCCCTATAAGCCCCATTGTCAGCCTCAAGAGCATCCACAAAGCAGCCTCGTGGCTGGGGCAACATATAGTCTCCATTTTACCTGCAGACAGGTGACAAAAAATGTGGCTTTCTTGGCAGCTACTAAGTGCTGAGCACCTGTGTTTTCTTTTTGTTATATTCTTGAATGCTGATTGTTGTTTTTCTCTATAGTCCATAAGGAAATTAAGGCTTACACAGGTTGAATAACTTTAGAAACCACATGGAAGTCATTTGGAGCAGTACTGGGCTCTGTCCTAGGGACTGGCATCTCAGGGCTCTGCTTTGTTACCTGGCATCTCCTGGTCTTGTAGCATCCCAAGTTGCTAGTGCTTAACAAGAAGTCTCTGCCTGTGAGATCCCTGGGGCTGCAGAGTAGACATGATGAACATTTACTGAGTGAGCAGACAGTAGTGAGAGAGCCTTGTGTGAGACTAGGTAGAAACCACCTGCAGTATGCTATGAGAGCCATTGGAAGGAAGCATGTGTAAGTCATCTATGGCTGCATAATACAGGACCCCAAAACGACTAAGATAGCAAGTGCTTGCTGCCTCCGTGTTTGTCGAACTGCACCCACAGTTGGAGGTGCCCTAAAAGCAGTGGCAAAGAGGTCACACAAAAGACTTCCCTGTGGTGATCAGACTGGTGGTAATTTCAAAGACTGTAGCCAGATGCCCTAGCAGCTATGCAAAGCAATCACAGGGGAACTCAGAAACACTAAGGGGGGTCAGGTTATGGAGATGTTCTAGTTTGCTTTCTGTTGCTATGATAAAACACTCTGATCAAAAGCATCTTGCAGGAGGAGAGAGTTTATTTTAGTTTACAACCGACTCCCTGGTTATAATCCATCATCAAGGGAAGCCAAAGCAAGAACTGAAGCAGAAACCACAGAAGAATACTGCTTACTGACTCACTCACTGGCTCACACTCAGCTAGTTTTCTTATATAGTCCAGATCCACCTGCCTAGGGATGGTCCCTCCTGCAGTGGAGTGGGACCTCCTACATTATTCATCAATCAAGACAGTTCCTCTCAGACTTTGTCATAAGCCAGTCTGACCTGTGCAGTTAGTCAAGTTGAGATTTCTTCTTTCCAGTTGACAATAAAAGCTAAGAAGCACACAGATCCAGACGTCAACAGCCATGGTTAGCCACCACAGGAAGACACATGGAATTGCTCAGGGTCAGAGTTAGTTTCTACGTATGACAATATTTAGAGTCTTTCAATGTTTTAGCAACAACCTAAACTACTCAGTTTCTCCACATAGGTGTCTCCCCAGAGGCTCGCAGGGCAGGCATGGCTTTGTCAGGTAGCACATCCTAGAAGGAGATTAGGATTGAGATATGTGCCTGCACACACGTGTATCTATCAGGCTTCTGCTCCCATTCTTGCTCCTCTCTTCCTCTACATATTTTTCTCTTCCCTCCTCCCGGTGATCAAGTGACAAAGTAAAACACAAGATCTCTGCTCCTGGAGATTGCCATTCCTGTAGCTGTGGCTGGCTTATCTTCAGCCTGAGAATGGCTTTGTAGAGTCTTCAGCTCCCAGTGCTTATCGGGACCTTATCCTTAGCCCTCTGGGGCCAGGAGACCTCTCTGACTTTTTGACTATTCATGACCACCCCCTGCCTGTGTAGAACAGTGTGATCCTTGCTTCATGCTCTGATACCCACACTGAATTGCTGCATAGGAAGCCTAGTGCCTTTTCAATAGTACTTATGCACCTGAAACATTTATTGCTGGAGACCTCAGTTCTTCCTATCTCAGGTTGTGCTTTCTGGACTTTTATTATTTATGTCCGATCACAATCCAAAAATATTAAATGAAAATTTCAGAAAAAAATTATGCTGTTTATTAACAACAAAAAAATTCCTTGTCTTTTAAATATTTATTTTTATTTGTGTGTGTGTGTGGGGGGGATGTCATGTGAGGAAGTACCCACTTAGGACAGAAGAGGGCATTGATGCCCTGAAGGTGGAGTTACAGGAGGTTATGAGCCAACTGATAATGAGTGCTGGAAACTGGACTTGAGTCCTCTAGAAGAGTAGTTGGTGCTCTTACTCAGCCTTCTCTTCGGGCCTCATGCTGTGTTTATAATTACATACTAATCAGTGTGATCTTATACTCTTCTGCTCCATCATTCCTAGGACATGTTCAGTGTATCCATGCTGTATATATTACCACCTGTTAGTCATCCATTAGCTGTCCCAATTATCAGTGCTAAGGCAATAATCACAGTGCTTGTACTTCAGTGGCCTTAATTTAATTAACAGTGATCCCAAAATATGAGCATAGTGACAATGACAACTGAGATGCACCAAGGAGCAGCTGTTAAGTGCTTACTCTGAGTGCAAAGGTGAAAAGTTCTTGAGCTACTAAGGAAAATTGTAACTGAGGTATGGTAAGAATGAATCATGTGCAGTCATGGAAAGGAAAAAAGAAATCAGTGTGCTTGCCATCATACTTCAAACTTCAGAGTGTATGATTATGATGCCTGAGTGTTCCATAAAGATGAAAAAAGGCACTAAATTATGGCAAGTGATTATAGCAAGTGTCAGTCCCATGACAAATGTCTAAAGCCAATAGTTTAAAGGAAGGAAAATTTATTCTGCCTCATGGTTTCAGAGTGGTTCATTCTGGGGTTCACTCATAGGGTTGCCTATGGTGAGGCAGACATCATGGCTGATGAGTGTGGTGGAGCAAAACTATTCACATCATGATGGACAAGAAGCCAAGAGGAGTAACAGGCCAGAGCCAGGGCCCATACATACCCTTTAAAAGGACAGTCCTGGCAACTCACTTCCTTCAAGGCCCCACCTTCTGCAGCCACAGCACCTCCCAAATTTAAACCCATCAAACTATGGATCAGGCCAGAACTTTCAGAATCTAATCACATCCAGAGATACCCTGGGGTGTGTTTTAGTAATCTGACATACCTTGTCCCAGTCAATTTATAGTCAAGAGTAACCATCATGTAGGTGTTGGTACCTGCTGTGGTTTCAGCCATCTTCTGGGCCTCAGTACATACCTATTCTCCCTCTTATGGTGGATAGTTCATGGAGGAGGCTGAGACTGATCAAAAAGGCATGTTGCTGGGGAAGCTGTCTTGGTCTTGTGTGTGCTGAAAAGTTAGCCACAGGCCTTGGGCAGAAGGATAAGCTGTCTGACTTTGATTAAGTACCTTTTTATTTCTGGTAATAAAATTCAGATTGGAGCATCTATATATTAAATTCCTGAATGTGTACTGTGGTGTTTTCTCCTTAGCCCTGGAAGCCTACCCAAGGCTTCTGTTATTAGCTGTATGGGATTTAGTCCCTAATCACCTTCTTTGAATGGAGAAAGAAAGTAGCCATGTTGGCACCTGTGCTTTTGATTCTGTGTAAGACTTGTGCAATAGAATCTAAGGTTCAGCTTTTTGACATTTAGTTTTGTCTGTTCTGAGAAGTCACTGTCATTAATTTTTGGGTTCTTGAAAATAAAAGATGGGAGCCGGAGAGATGGCTCCATGGTTAAGAGCACTGACTGCTCTTCCAGAGGACCTGAGTTCAATTCCCCGCACCCACATGGCAGCTCACAACTGTCTGTAGTTCCAGTTCCCAGTTCCAGGCAAACATCAAGGCAAATAAATAAATAATTTTTTTTTTAGAAAAAAAAAGAAAGTAGGTAAGAGATGACAATGAGAATCACTCTGGGACTCTGCGTTCAGGGGACACGGGGAGGCCTTCAGTCCCTTCCTTGCTCATTCACTCACTTAGCTTCTGCTATGCTTCCTATGTAGCATTTCTGAGCAGTGAGCTCCTTCTCAGGGTTTGCCACCAGCTTAGGACATAGGTCCAACTAATAAAAAGAATGACGTCCCAAGAGTTCCAAGAGGGGTGGACCCGGGTAAAATGAACAGCCAAGCCATGCTGGAGCTGGGCTTGCTAGCAGTCTGCTGTGCTGGGAACAGGACTCAGGAATAGCTGCAGAGCCTGTGTGTTCCTGAAGGCAGTATCCTACAGGCCCCTCAAGTGGAGGATGTGGTCTCTAAGTGTGTGTTCTTTTCATTGCAGGTCTGAAGAAGAAAGTTCCCGCAGTATCAGGTATGTGTTTCATCTACCTTTTCTGTGTGTCTGTCTCAGGGGTGGCCTTCAGAAGCCATGTGCTTTGATTTCTTCTGTGTGGGTTCTTCTGCGTCCCTTGACCCCTGCTCTGGCCCCAGCCTGCTGTCTCTGGGGCTTTGGCATGTTGTATAGGAGAATGTATACAAACCTATGTTTATGGTGTAGGCCTTTCCTGAGTTAGAGTAAGTTCTGGGCTACCTATGTTGATTGTTTCTCTTTTCTAAGGCTGCTAGTGTCCTTTTGTACTTAAAGCTGTGACTAGTTTGTGCTGTCACTGCTGGGGCTGGGAAGGGCACAATGTAATAAATCTTTAAGATGTTTGGTGTGGGACAGACTCTCACCTCTTGACTACCACACAAGTGCATCTCCATGGGGCAGGGAATACTGAGTTTTCTGTTCCTTCCTACCCCATCTAATGAGCATGTGGATGGACATGGAGTACTGTCTGTAGTAGACCAAAGGGAGTGGCAAAGGCTGAGCAGGAACTCTGCATGTCAGTACCTCTGTTTCTATCGGGTTTCAGCACAGGAGTCAGGGAAGCAAGAGGGTTATAGGGACCATCATAATAGGAAGGGAGAGGCAAAGAGACAGGTTAAGAGCCTTGGACTCTGAACCCTTTGGACTTCTGATAGACTGCTAGGTTTCTAGGTAATGACTAAGATGGCTGGTGTGTCGTTCTAGGTCCAGTTTGGTAGACCTGGGGTGTCAGTGCTGAAGGATTCTCTAGGCACCTTGATGATGGGACATGGAGGGCAGAGTGACTGCCTCTCCTGGGCAGATGGGCAACAGTTAGAAAGGAAATCCGCACTGAGTGAAAGGCCTGGTTCTAGAGCCTCTGAGCCATACATGAGGAGGCAGAGGTACACCAAGAAGGGCCAAAGGGAGGGTCCTAAAAGGGCTGTGTGTGGTAGTGAAGGGATTAGCTTGGGGAAGGCAACAAGGTGTGTAGGCTGGTGGCAGAAGGAGCTGACATCAAAGAGGGGTGGCATCCTAGGGGATAGGCTGGCCAGGAGATGGAAGTGGGGGTCAGATGGGGGCGGACAGTCAGTGAAGCAGCTAAAGTGGGAAGAGCAAGGACACTCTTGTACTGAGGGAGAAGAGTTCAGGAGTGGTTAAGGAGATGGCAGGTGGGGGAACCTGTGTCTTTGTGTCTCCTTTTCCATAAGAAAGGGTGGGTGTGAGACGGTGAAAGAGGTGGAAAGAAATAAGGACTCTTACTAGAGACCTCTTTGCTAGCTGGGAGCAGGGACCTCCTTGGCATGGATATAGCAATCTTCCTGCCTGAACCATATTCTATACTATTCATTCAGACAATTACCTAAAACTACCAGTCTGAGGAGGAAGAAACATAATAAGAGCGCTGGTTTGTTTTTTACTTTAGAGTTGGGACTGGTTGCTGTCTGGGGTGTGGGCTTCTCCTATGGACTGTAAGCAGGCTGCATATTACCTGCTCAGGGTGTCTGTAGCTTAAGGCTGATGCAACAGATGCCCAGAATTAAGTGTCTTTGCTCAGAGTGAAGGTCACACACCCTGAGTCAGGACACCTCATCCCGTCTGGGGCCCTACTTTGTGGAGGTCCTCTTCCTGAATTCCTGTGACGCAAACTGCAGATTCTCTGAGCCTCTTTAGCAGAGAGCTGTTTTGGGCATGAGCATGTTTGAGAATTCATGTGCACCACTTTTCCCTCAGGCAAAAACGTTGCAAGATCAGATGTATTCATTTTCCACAAATGAAATGACTCATTTTTTTCTGAACAATTTTGCAGACGCAGGACTTTGGTCATTGTTCCTGGGACCATGTGTCTACTTATGATTCCATTTAGAGAGAGCTCTGGAGGCCCTGAATTTGAATCCTCTAATGATATTTTATTTGCAGGAGGGTACCTTGGGAGAAAAGAAGGTTGTAGAATTTGGATTCTAGAAGAATGGAGAGATGCAGGCAGGCTGGGAAAAAAGGCTGAGGCTGTTTAAAATGAGAACACTTTTGAGAGGTCACTCTTGCACCCTTTCTTTCACTGGCTACTTGACATCCCCTTGAGATGAACTTTGCTGTCTGCGCTCAGTAAGAGGAGTAAATACCATTCAGTGAGGGATGTGCTTCATCTGCACAGCCCACCCCACTCTTCAGACATCTGTGACTGCTCTGTTCTCTCAGCTCAAGGAGGTTGGGTGCAATGAATGCCACACAGCTTGTGTCAAATACTGTAGCCTTCTAGTGCAGAACCTGCATGTCTCACCACAAAGCCTTTGCACAGCAGTGGAGTCCATTGTGCTTGTTGAAAATTCAGATTCCCAAGGGCAGGGGTGCTGCCTAATGGGACCCAGAAATTTGTATTAACAAACCCCTGCATAATTTTAAGAGGCAGCCACTTGAGTGGATGGCTGCATCATTTCATTGAAGGCACTGTTCAGAGTTGAACAAGTGCCCACTTCATAAGTGTGAGCTCATAGATGTGTAGAAAATTAGCTTCTGACAGGAAAATATTGAATAAGTTGGTTCCACACAGCTTGTCCTTCTTCTTTTGGTCTCTGAACTGTGGCATGTTTTCCATAGGCAGCATCAAGCAACTTGAGGTTGGGAACAGGAGCTGGAGGATTGCTTGGCTGGGGAATAAGTAGGCTATTCCTGGAGAAGCTTGGCTTTACATTAGTGAAAGCAATTAAACAAAATGGTTCTGGTTTTGGTGAACATATTCCTTGTTCTATCCATAGACAAGGTACTCTTTTAAATTATCTAGGCCCTTTTCTTCACCTCCAAACCATATATATATATATACATATATATACATATATCCTCCAAACCATATATATATATATATATATATATATTCTTTATTTTTCCTCATGAGGACATATGAGAACTGCTAAATGGTTCAAGAGTGTTTGCCATGGCAGGTAAACAGAGCCATGCTTTTGGCTTTGGAGATCAAAGAGAGAGGCAGGGGATTTTTCTGCAGCCTGTACCCAAATGAAGGCTAAGCCAGTGGCTTTGGGATGTATGTAGTCAGTTTTATTGCTATGACAAAATACCCAAGAAAAATAATTTAGAAGGAGGAAGGTTTGGTTTTGTTTGTGGTTTCAAAGGCTGTAATTTGTGGTATATGACCTTATCCCTTTGGGCCTCTGACGAAACAGAACATTACGGCAATGCATGTATTGGTGGTGGTGGCGGAGCACACCACTCAAGGCCATGCTGGAGTGACATACTTCCTTCAACTAGACCCTACCTCCTAAAGTTTATACCACTTCTCAGTAGCCCATTAACTTATGAATCCATAAATGGATTAATCCATTAGTGAGGTCATAGCCCTTATGATCTAATCACCTTCTGTCTTAGGGTTTCTATTGCTGTGATGAAACACCATGATCAAAAGCAAATTGTGGGGAAGGGTATGATTTAATTGGCTTATACTTCTATATCACTATTCATCACCAAAGGAAGTCAGGACAGAAATTCAAACAGGGCAAGAACCGGGATGTAGAAACTGATGCAGAGTCCATGGAGGGGTGCTGCTTACTGCCTTGCTCATTGTGGCTTGCTCAGACTGCTTTCTTATAGAACCCAGGACCACCTCCCAGGGATGGCACCCCCACAATGAATGGGCTTGGCCTTCCCTCATCAATCACTAATTAAGAAAATGCCTTATAGCCTAATCTTTCTTTAAAAAAAATAATTTACTTAACTTTATTTTATGTGCATTGGTATGAAGGGGTCAGATCTCTGGAGTTACAAACAGTTGTGAGCCACCATGTGGATGCTGGGAACTGAACCAAGGTCCTCTGGAAGAGCGGCCAGTGCTCCCAACCTCTGAGCATCTCTCCAGCCCCAAGCCTATAGCCTGATCTTTTTTAGTTTTTAGGGTTAGGGTTAGGGTTAGGGCATTTTCTTAGTTGAGATTCCCTCCTCTCAGGTGAACTTGTGTCAAGTTGACATAAAACCATCCATCAGACCTCCTAAAGGCTGCATCGTGAACCCTGACTGCTATGTTGGGACCAAACCTGGCACACGTAAGCCTTCAGGATGTATGTCGATAGCAATCATAACATGGTGTGCACAGACATGGCTTAGCATCGTGGAATCAGTACAGGCACTGGGGTCAGACAATTCTGAATTTGTATCTGCTTGTAACTACTTTGTTAGCTTGGGTCTGGCACTGAACAAATCTCAGAGTTTACACTCACTAAGAAGTCTTTATTGAACACATACTCCGTGCATGCCTTATTCTCACCAAGGTCACGGAAACCAGTGGACATAGTGTATGTGTGCTCCATGAGGGTATGGGAGCAAAGATTCCATCCTCAAAGCTAGTGGACCAATTAAGGCAAAAAAAAAGTGGGGGTGTAGGAAGCTGACATTGTGTGCCACCTTCAGTGACTGTGTTCCTTTCCTCCGTTTCTTCTCCTTTTCCTGCTAGCTCTTGCTGGCACAACTTGACTGTCCAAGCAGTTTCTGTGGGAGCCCATGTTGTCTTGAACAGAAAGTGCTACAGTCGCAGCTTGGAGAGTTTCCATGTGTCTATCCACCATGAATCCTGCTCTCACTATAGAATTCTAATTGAAGTTTTTGGGAGCATTCTTTGATTTCAGGGCTTTTTACACTCTGCCTTCTACATTCTCAAGACCATATCCTGAGCAATTTCCTCAGGACAGCCTTCCAGTTCATTAATGCTTCTTTTAGTTGTATCTAGAGTGCTGTAAGGCCAGAGAATTGTGGGTCTCCAACTACGTTGTGTGACGTTTCCTGGAGAGACATAAAAAACAAAAAACAAAAACAAACAAAAAGCCACCTTTTTACTCTAGAGAGGGTACCAATGACAGGCCAAGCAAACTTCCATCCAAATCTATTCTAGTGAGCCAATGAGATTACTAGTTGTACCTACAGGGTGATGTTTGGGCACCTTAATCACCCAGTGTGGATGACAGTGCATGAAAGCTCTATCCCTGGAGTTCCTGTACAACTTGCAGGCAGCTGTACTATGTAGTCTCCAATTGGTTATTTATATCTTGTATTTTTTTTTTTTTTTTTTTTTTTTTTTTTTTTTTTTTTTTTTTTTTTTTTTTTTTTTTTTTTTTTTTTTTTTTTTTTTTTTTAAAGTTTTATTTATTTATTATGCATACAGTTTTTACAGAAGAGGGCACCAGACCTCATCATAGATGGCTGTGAGCCACCATGTGGTTTTGCTGGGAATTGAACTCAGGTCCTCTGGAAGAACAGTCAGCGCTCCCAACCTCTGAGCCATCTCTCCAGCCCCATCTTGTATTTTTTTAGATGACCCTCATGAGTGGGACTTGGGTGTCTTGTAGCTTTCTGAGCTTCTCAAGTCTAAGGTTTCTGCACTTTCTATGCTTCATGAGTTTTGTTGGCTTCCTTGGGTCGGGTCTTCTGAGCCTCTCTCCTCACTCAGGAGGGAATGTTTCAACTAGTAAGAAATAGCTACAGGACACCAACACAGTGTGTGCATGTGTTCTGCTTGATCCTGGGGGTACCACTGGCCCATTCCTTACACAAGTAGAAACACATTACAGGAATTCAAGTCAAATTTAAGTTAGGCAAAAGGCTACCTATGTGTTTAGAATAAACTGCTTTTTACTTAAGAGATGGGCCAGAGAGACTTGGAAAGCAGAAAGACTATTGAAGAACTCAGCTGGGATTTGGCTGGATTACTAGGCTACCTAATAAACCTGTTTCTGGATTTTTGTGGTTCTTATTCTTGAGTATATACACGACTCTGTCTATGACCCAGGATCAGAGTATGAGCACATGAGGACTCTGCAACCATATGTGTGAGAGCATATGAGCTGTATTGCCCATGAGAAGGGCTCCATTTCCCTGAGCCTCAGTTTCCCCCACTTCACACAGAAAAAAGAATATCCCATTCTCAGAATATCTTTGCTCTCTTTGCTCCATCTCTCTGGTCATCATACGTTAGCCTTATAGCCTTCCTGCTCTGAACTCTTGGATGCCCAGGACCTACCTCTGTTGTCATTCCATTTGCCTAGGACATATTTCCTGAGATCCTACTCAGGCTGGATGTTCTTTGGTAGGCAGTTCTTCTAAGCAGAAAGCCAAATACTTCTTTTTGTTCACTCTACTTGTTTTTGTTATTGCTTTAGATTTATTTGTTTTTAATTGTGTATGTGTGTGAGTGTAAGTGTGTAGATGTGCACATGTGTCTACTGAGACCAGAGACATTGGATCTCCCTGGAGCTGGAGTTATAGGTGGCTATGGGTTCTGAGAACCAAACCTGGGTCCTCTACAAGATCAGTATGTGCTCTTAACCACTGAGTCATCTCTCCAGCACATGCCCATTTTTTGAGTAGGAGTGTCAAATCTGTTTCGACTTAAATCAATTTCTGATAAGTAAGGACTTCTGCCATTCCTTCCTTGTTTTCTATGTCTTTAATCCCTTTTCCAGCTTATTTCCTTTGTTCAGCTTATTTTTGAACATTTAGTTCCTACCCCTTTTCATCTTACGTGTGTTGTATAGCTGTTTCTTTGTGGTTCCCACAAGGATACACTTAACATTCAGTGGTCACTACTCTGCAGTATAGCTCCAATAACATGAAACACTGCTCTTGTGTACTTCCATCCTTCCCTCTCCCTTAACCAGTAAATATCACTCTTCTTGATCCACTAATGTTAAAGATTCCATGGTCAATCATCATCATCATCATAGTTGAAAGGGTCCTTGAGGCCAAAAGGGGAGGTGACTGCTGCAGAATATACCAAGCTATGATTGATCTTTTTTCTGCTTTGTTCCCAGAAGAAGCCAACTAGGGGATTGTAAACCATGTATTGTAAGAGTCAGGCCAGGGGGAGTTTCAGTCCTTATCCTGGGACTCGTGCTCTTCTTGTTTGCTGAACTGGGACTTTGTGCTTTATTTTTAAAATTTTTTTTAAATAAAAAAAATTTTTTCTTTATTTTTTCTTTTATCTTTTAATTTGCTCATTGCTTTTCCTTTTTTCTTTTTAATTTAATAACCTCAGTAGCATGGCTAGTGATAAGGTAGTCAGTGTTGATGAAGCAGCATACAGGTCAGGGAGGCCACACAAGTTTACAGGCTGCTTATCTGCAGGAGGAGGCTTCTCTAGGGTTTGCAGGCAGATTGTGAATAGTTACACTGTAGTACTGAAGTCCAGCAACATTATTTTAGATGTTGTAGACAATGACAAGGCCAGTGACTTTGTCCTGGACACCAAACGTATAGCTAAGTATAAGCTGCTCTGGTCCTAAAAAACCTACCTATGAGTTCTCCATTTTACTTCATAGTTACAGAATCTAGTCAATTCAAAGGTACCAGCAACAAGTCCTAAGTGCAGAGTATAACACTACATATCACCTTTCTGCACCACCAGTTCCTGATCTTGGGCACCAGGCAGAGGCTCACATGGTCACAGCACATCATGGACACTAGCGCTCAGGTATTTACCCAGTCACTCTAGCAAGATTTTCTCCAGCCGCCAAAAACCCATAATCATGGTTGTAATGACTGACATGGTTATGCACTTTGGAGGATCCAGGAACCTCTAGAAAACAGGAAATTGGGTGAAGCAGTAGCCATATTCCTCACACTGCAGTGTGACACACAGGGAGTAACTAGACCAGCCCATTGAGTGAGATGAAGGAGTGACCAGGAGGACTGCACTCGTGTTCTAGGACTATGTCAATGCCTTCTAGCCTGAAAGTAACACCCCAGACTAGGGAATAAAGTGGCTCTAGTACGAAGCAAGACACCAGAGATGGTCAAAGAACCAAAGCAGCAGGAGCTCAGCTGCACTTCTGCATTGTAACTATATTTTTTAAAGATAATTTTTAAACTTTCTTATTTATTATTTGTGTCTTTTATATCATGCATTTTGGTTCCATTTATTTTTCAATTTCTTCATATTCATCCTCTGCCCTTGCAACCCCTCCTTCCCAAATACAATAAAATTTAGGAGAAAAAAAAAAAAGAAAAATCTCATCACGGATGCTATAGTGTGATACAATGAGCCACACAGTAAAACGTTTTTGTCCACATATCTTTACTTGCAAGTGTTCATTACAAAGAGTCATTGGTCTGGTTCGAGGCCTCTGGTTTCTGCTACACCATGGATACTGGGCCCTCACTGGGGCTCCTCTTGCATATCCTGTTGTTGTCCAGTGTTGTCAAGATCCTGCAGTTCATCCCTTGCAGCAATGACCAAGGGCCGGGGTCAGTTCTGCTTTCATACCCTCCTAGACCCTCAGGGCCCTCTACGGTACTGCCCAGGCAAGGTGCAGGGGCCGCTCTTCCAAGTGCTGCAGCTGGTGAGAGGCAGACACAGCTCTCTCACTTTTAAGACCTGAGAGCCCTTTCCCCCACCCATCACAGGTGGCGGGGGAGAATCTCTTCCCCACCCACATCACCATATGACAGGTGAGGGGTGGAGCCGGATCTCACACACTCACATTCTTGGGGCCAGTTTACCCACACCCTTGTCAATAGGGTCAGTTGGGCTGTCTGCCCAGGCAGGGCCCACTTTCTTGGGTGCTGCAGCTGGTAAGAGGGAGGGTCAGCTCCCTTATCCACCACAGATGGCAGAAGCAAGGGGGGGCTGACATCTTTTTACGCCCTCACCAGCACATGACAGATGAGGGTGGTATGGCCAGGTCTCCCACTCTCCCATCCTCAGTGCCAGCTCACCTGTACCTCTACCAACATCGTCAGCTCTGCTGAAGTGCCCAGATGAGGTGAAGAGCCCACTTTTTCAAGTGTTGCAGCCAGTAAAGGGGAGGGTCAGCTTCTTTGCTAGCTTGTGGAGGTTGAGGTGGGGGGGCATCTTTTCCTTGCTTTCACCACCACACTAAATATGAGGGAGGCTGTACCAGCTATGCCCCTCTCATGCCCTCAGGGCTGACTCACCTCTGCTCAGGCAAGGCACAGGGCCTTCTGAGTGCTGCAGCTGATGAGATGTTGCTAAGGTCTTTTTTGTTTGTTTGTTTTGAGACAGATTTTTTCTGTGTAACAGCTCTGGCTGTCCATCAAGGCCTCAAACTCACAGAGATCAGCCTGCCTTTACCTACCAAGTTCTGGGATTACAGGCATGTGCCATCACTGCCCAATTTAAGGTCATTTTTGATTGGCAATCATTTGAATGGTTTATAAGGTACACATGTTATATAGATACACCTACATACTGTGGGATGGCTATCATGTAACATGCCTATCAAATCAGAAAGAAATCCTGTGCCTTATCTCCCTTATGCTAAACCTAAGGAGGCTCAACTAGAAGTGAACCACAGAAGATGGTAGGGAAAGGCTGGGGAGGGAGGAGACATAGGGAGAGAGGGGTTCATGAAAGCAGATAGGAATCAGCTTTCAAAGCTGTGGTACTGCAGGGTGACCACAGTTAAGAGTAATGTCCTGCATGTTTCAAAGTCACTTGAGAAAATACACTCTACATGCCCCTCCCCCTGCATTTTAAGTTGCAAAATAGAGAATGCTGAGTCCCTAGATCCTGGCATTATAGTGTTGGGAATCAGTAGGAATCAAACAGCCTCAGGATGAATCTGGCAGAAAGTCGAGGCTTCTGTGTATCTGCTATGCCTGAACCAGAAATTTTGGTGCGGGAAAGAGATGTGCAGATAGTAAGATTCCAGTCATGGGGGCATTGGCATGGTGTCCAGCCTTTCAAAGCATCCTGTGCCAAGAGCGCAAGCTAAAAGGCCCCTGAGGTAAGGTCTGCTGGAGAGAAGAAGTCATAGAACTGGAATACTTCCTCTACTCTGACCTCCTGGAGTTTGGGGATAGTTATCCTCCTCCTCAGGCCACACTTCACTGCAGCAGCTGGCCCTGCTGTGGTCAGTGGCTAGCACTGTAGTACTGTGGAACTCTCAGGAGACTGAAGGAAAGACGACTCTAGAGACTTACAGAGGAAGGCAGGCCCCACAGGAACAGCTGGCCCAGTGCTGACTTGGGTGGGAGAATAAAAAGGACCAGGGACAGCTAAGTGTTGGACCTGAAGAATAGGAGGACATTTTGCGTTTCATTAAGAAGGTGGGAAAGGGCAGCCATGCCTGGGAACCAGGAAGTCTGACTAGACTCATAGACCGCATTGCAGGTCAGACATTGTGTCTCCTGCTTCTAATACCAGAACTCAGAAGGCAGAGGTAACAGAATGAGGAGTTCAAGGCTGGTCTGGAAAAAGGCCACTTGTTTTTCTTGACCTCCAAACCTCTGCTGTGATATTTCATGGAGGGCTCCTGCTTTGCTCTGCTGATTCCTATGCATAGAGCATTGAAAACATTGTGATTTTGAGACCACTTAAATAATACTGCAGTGAATACTTGAGACACAACGGTTGCTACCATCTCTGAGAGGTCTCCTGGAAGAGCTGCATATCATGAATATCTTTGCCTTAGCAAAGTTGTTCTAGGTATATGCAGATGAGCCTGGGCCCGTGACATCCTCTCACCCAACACAACGGACACTGCTCTTACTCCTTGCTAGCAGGATATATAGGAGATATTACTTATGTCCAAATTGCACAGTCTGTGGGGCGTGACTCTCTCTTGGTGAGGAGCAGAGATGGAATAGTCTTACCTTAGTGAGGTTTCATTTTATCTAGAAAATATATGATTTTCTTTTTGATTTTACAAGGGCTTGCAGATAACAGTTTGTCTCGAATCTCAACGGACACTTTGGACTCTTCTCACGCCATCATCTTGGGGGTGAGTATAGGCAATGAGGTTGCCTATACCTCTACATGTTCTCTTGTGGAGTAGAGTGTCCCTGGCCCACCTGTGCCTATTCTGAACTCTGCTCTCATTCTTACATTTCTCTGACCTGCCACTGTCTCCCACCAGGGAACCCCAGAGCTAGTACGGATTCCCATCAGCCCTGTGCCAACATTTTTTTAGTGAGTGGTGCCTGCTGAAGTATGGTTTCCAGCTGATGAGGAGTGATGGGTCATTTACGTAATCCAGCAGGAGGACAGTGTCTCACACAATGAGAGCTCTGGCAGAGGGCAGTTAGAAGTGGGAAAGAGATACCTGGTGATTCTCGTTAGCAGTCCCCATTTCTCCCTTACCCTGCTGTGCTCAGCAACCTTCTGTGACTGTGATGCATGCCTGAGGTGAGTAACCCCTAAAAGGAATCATTTAATGTGGCTCAGGGTTTCAGAGGTCTCAGTCTAAGATCACCTGGCCCTGTTGCTCTGAGCCTGCCGAAGCATCCTACATCATGGTGGGAGTATGTGATGGAGTAGAATGCCCATCTCTTGAGAGGCAGAGAGAAAAATGGGAAGCTAGGGTCTAATGCCTGCTCCAAGGGCAACTCTGTTATTTGTCTTCTACTAGGCCCTGCCTTCTTGAGTGTTCACCAATCTTAGTAGCACCTCGGGCTCACAACCCAGCTTTTAACACATGGGTCTTTGAAGAGTGGTTCAGATCCAACTATTGAAAGCCATTCATCCCCTGAAGGTGGCTTGTAGCTGGGAAGATGAGTGTCAAGACAGTCTGCCCTCCTCCTCTGAGCCAAATTGGGGTGGGGAAAGCTTGCCCTCAATGGGCCGTGCACATTACTTCTTGTCTCCCTCTGGAGAAAGGCAGTTAGTTTCCCATCTTCCCTCTGCCTGTTTTGCTGCTGGAGAGAGGGGTGAGGCTCAGATGTGGCCATCCGGTAGGGGTGAGGGCAGCTTCTGATTGACAGGGCCACGAAGCAGAGGGATTTCCTGGCATACCTTAGGAAGAAACTGTCTGCTCCAGATAGACAGTGGGGAGTGCACACTTCCATTCATTACTTCATTCTCATCCTGGCTATCCCAAAAGACTTGTTGGGGACTTTTCTTTGTCCTTCCCTTGGGGCAGGCTGCTCCATAGACTGCACTGCCTGCCATGCTCAGTCCTTTTTTCCTGGGATGATGACAGTGGAACTCAGATCCTTTCCTAGACTTATCCTGACTCTTCTGCAGAAGGCTCACTAGTGAAAGCTAGTGCCTCCAACCCAGGGCATCCAACATCTTCTGGGGCAGTGGCTACTTCCTCCTCCCACGCTGCACCCCAGGCTCCCCCAGAGATGGAGCTTGTTTTGAAATAAGCCACACTACTTCTTTTCCTGCTAACACCTGCAGTTCCTAATAAAATAACTGGGGGACAAGCTGCAGTATGGTAGCATAACTGGATTATCACTTGAGAGAAGCCTTTGGAACTTCCATGCTCCCTGCTAAGCTGACAAGTTGAAACACTTAATTAGAAAACTGACTGTGCTGTGTTCAGGGATGGAGTCCGAGTTAGTGCTCAGCCAGGCCAGTCTGAACTGCCCTCTTACAGACTTGGTGTTCCTGACCTCCAAGTGGATCCATCTTCCCTTGAAAGTTCTTGCTGGCCCTTCAACCCAGCATGCAGGTGCTTGGGAACAGGGGTAGTAGAATGTCCTAGGGGAAATCTCTAGTCTCAGTGGCATAGGACTGTATTGTGCTATCCATTGGCTCCTTGTCTCTTCACTCCCAGGATCTTCAAAAGCCTTGAGGGATAGGTAGGTGACAAGAGAGTCAGGAGGCCAAGGCCAGGGAATTCCCACCACTAGCTTCCCAGACATGAGAAGTATCTGGCATGAACACAAGGTAGAAACCAGAAACATATATGATGACATGCCTCTTCAGAAGAGCCTCCTTTGCCTACCCTCTCAACAGAGATAGTATTCCTCACTCTCTCTCTTCATACCCTACTTCCCAGACCCTTGTGCTTGGCACCTACCCATGGCTGTTGTATCACTAGAGCAGGTCTTCTCTGTTTTCCTAACATTATGTGGTCTGGACCGCCAGAACTCCCTCATATCTCTCTCAACATTAGCACCCTTGCTCTGGTCCATTCAGTCCTGTCTCCATCCTCCTGTTCTTTGAGTTATTTACTTTGTGGCATTGGCCTCTGATCACTTGGCCTATGATTTACTTCTGTTTCTGTGATAAAACATCATGACCAAGGCAACTTGTAAAATTTATTTAGAACTTACAGTTTTATTGGGTCAGAGTCTGTGATCATCATGGCTGAGAGCATGGCAGCAGGCATGTAGGCATGCCACTGGACCAGTAGCTGAGAGCTCACATTTGGAGACACAGCAACAACATAGAGAAAGTCACTGGTAATGGCAAAAGTATTTTGAAACCTTATATTTTCACCTTCCCCATGACACACCTTTTCCAACAAGGCCACATTTCCTAATCCTTCTCAAACAATCCAACCAACTGGAGACTGAGCATTAAGATGTATGATCCTGTTGGGTCATTCTCATTCAGACCACCACAGCCTGTCATGGTCACTGTGCAATCTTGAGGAGCAGCCCATTCAGTAACCACATCCAATGTAAACTCTTCTTCTGTCTTTCATTGCTGTTCCCGAAGCCCATTCAGTAACCACATCCAATGTAAACTCAATAAATACTTAATGGAGAGCCACTGTCACCCCTGATGCATATGTGGTCTACAGTTCTGACTCACTGCAAGCACACCCTCTGCATTTCCAGAATCCTGAAAAGTATGGAATGAAGCAGGAAGAGCATCCTATTCTCAGGAGTTGACAGACAGTGGGAAAAATCTAGGAACTTGAGCTGGGTGATACACTGAGGAAGAAGATGATGTCAGGAAGAGCTTCTGGAGACTCTGGAAGATGTTTGGAGAATAAGCATTGCCCAGTGTTCTGGGCTAAGGATCACAAGTGCAAAAGTCCTATAGCCATGGTAGACTGACTGCACATTGGAAAGTTTGAGGTTGACATCTGGATTCTCAGTTTTAATTTAGCTGTTTATTTTGCTTTGCAATTTTTAAAATTTTATCTCATCAACTAATTAACCCAAATTCAGGCCATCAGTCTGTTAAACTCAGCGAATTCTATACCAAGATACAAAGTAGAAACAGTTGAAAAAGCCCACATTTAAGGAGAAAGCCTGGTGATGACCAGTTAGAATTAGGTATGGTGATTTGGATAAGAAATGACTTGCCTAGGCTCATATATTTGAATGCCTGGTCACCAGAGTGGAACTTTTTGAAAGAATTATAGGGATTGAGAGGTGTGGCATTGTTGGAGTAAGTTTATCACTAATAATGGGCTTTGAGGTTACAAAAGCCTCGTGCTACATCCAGCGCTCGCTCTCTCTCTCTCTCTCTCTCTCTCTCTCTCTCTCTCTCTCTCTCTCCCTCTCTCCCTCTACCTCCCTCCATCATCCTCTCTGCCCTTCCTCCCTCCCTCCCTCTCTTTGTTTCTCTCTGTCTGTCTCTTGTCTCTCTCTCTCTGGATCAAGATGTAGTTAATTCTCAACTACTTTTCCAGTACGGCCTGCCTGCGTGCCACTTGCCATGATGATAATGGATTAAAACTCTGAAAATGTAAGCAAGCTGCCAATTAAATGCCTTTTTAAATAAGAGTTGTCTTGGTCATGGTATTTCTTTAAAGCAAAAGAACACTAACTAAAGGTCTGGCTCCCGCTCTCACATTGAGCTCCATAGAGACAGCACCTGGGCAAAAGAGAGCTGGTCAGAGTGGAGGAAAATTAACTTAACATGGGTAAAGGAGATCCTAAGAAGCTGAGAGGCAAAAATCTGCTCATATGCATCCTTTGTGCAAACTTTCTGGATGAACACAAGAAGACACACACGGATGCTTCTGTCAACTTCTCAAAGATAATAACTCAGAGAAGTGCTCAGAAAGGTGGGAGACCATGTCTGCTAAAGAAAAGAGAAAATTTGAAGATATGGCAAAGACTGAGAAGGCTCATTATGAAAGAGAAATGAAAACCTACATCCCCTCAAGGAGGAGACCAAAAAGAAGTTCAAGGACCTTAGTGCACCCAAGAGGTCTTCTTCGGCCTTCTTCTTGTTCCATTGGCTTATCGCCCAAAAATCAAAGGAGAACACCCTGGCTTATCCACTGGTGATGTAGCAAAGAAGCTTGGAGAGTGTGGAATAGCGAAGGAAAGGATACTGGTGCCTACAGAGCTAAAGGAAAACCCGATGCAGCATATAAGTGGGTGGTCAAGGGGCTGGAGAGATGACTCAGCGGTTAAGAACACTGATCGTTCTTCCAGAGGACTGGGGTTCAATTCCCAGCATCCACATGGCAGCTCACAACTGTCTGTAGTTCCAGTTCCCAGTTCCAGGCAAACACTAAGGCAAATAAATAAATAAAGCTTTTTTTTAAAAGAAAAAAAAAAAAAAAAGTGCGTGGTCAAGAAAAAGAAGGAAGAGGAAGATGGGGAGGAGGATGAAGAGGATGAGGAAGAGAAAGAAGAGGATGGTGATGATGAATAAGTTGATTCTACTGCAGTTATTTTCTTGTTTACAAAGCATTTAACCTCCCTGTACATAACTCACTCCTTTTAAAGAAAAAAAAAAAAAAACCTGAAATGTAAGGTTGTGTAAGATTTGTTTTTAAACTGTACAGTGGTTTTTTTTGTTTTTTGTTTTGTAAAACAATGTAAAATAGTGTAAAGACACACTATTGAATGTGTCTTTAGATAGCCCTGTCCTGGTTGTATTTTCTTTCTTTTATTTGTGGTAAATTTTTTTATTAAAATTTTTTTCTCATACTCTCCACTGCTCCCCTCGCTCCCCTTCTCCCATCCTCCCTCAGCCTCCCTCCCACCCCATCCCCTATCATCCATTTCCCGTGAAGGGCAAGGAATCCCAAGGTGAGTTAGTTTGGTCTGGCATATCCAGTTGAGGTAAGGCCAAGTACCTTCTCCAAGTATCAAAGCTGAGTAAGGTGTTCCTCTGTAGGGAATGGACTCCCAGAAGGTAGTTCATGCACTAGAAATAAACTCTGATTACGTCATTCGACTGTCATCTACATTTGGAGAGTTTAGTTCTTTTCCATAAAGATTCCTCAGCTGTTATTTTTAGAGTCAGTAAACTCTAAAAATATGGTTCTGATCTCTTTGCTCATATACTCTCTTCTTCCTCTCTTCAACTGGACCTGGAGCTTGATCAGGTGCTTAGCTATAGATCTCTGCTTCTGCCTTCATCAGTTACTGGATGAAGGTTCTATAATGACAATTAGGGTGGCTATGCCTGGTACAGTCTGGAGGCTGTAAATTGGCATGGAAATTCAAAGCAGGTTCATGTTGGTGCACAGCACAAATTAGTTATATGTGGGGACAGTAGTTGTTTTTTTTTTTTTTTATCTTCAGTTGTCTCTGCAGCTTATAAGGTAATTGTTGTCTGTTAACTGAATATCATTCTGTAATTGCAAAAAAAAAAATGCAGCTTTTTTTTTTTTTTTTTTTTTTTTTTTTTTTTTTTTTTTTTTTTTTTTTTTTTTTTTTTTTTTTTTTTTTTTTTTTTTTTTTTTTTTACATTCTGAGTGCTTCTAAGTAAATACATTTTTTATTAGGAAAGAAAAAAAAGAATACTGACTAAGACTAAGACTGGGTACCAGGAACTGGGGTATTGCTGTGACAAGCCTGATCATGCTGTTTGTTGGATGTGGACTTTGGAAGTTTAGATTAGGAAAGCAGTTGAATGCTTTAAATGGGGATTGATGGGCTGTACTAGTAGATGTATGGAAGGCAGCGGAGCATTGTAAATTATAATGGCCCAGAATGTTAGTAGATGGCATAGGGACCATTCTTGTGATATTTTTGAAAAAGAATATGGCTGTTTTTGTTTTGTTTTGTTTGTTTTTTGCCTAAAAATCTGCCTTAGGCTAAATTGAGGAGTTTTAGATTAATGGCATTGGCAGTGGAGGTTTAAAGGAGACCTATTATTGAATGTGTCCTCTGAATATTGGCAATCACTCTTACATAGATTTATAATGAAAAGAAGCAAGCCAAACAAAGAGAAATACAAAATGTGTATGAGGAGAAAAACCAGGAAAGGTGATGTTGGAGTCAAGTCCTGTGCTCAAGGAAATAAAGTACTTTGAAGAAAAGCCTGGTGCTAAATGGAATAAAGGGAGTGGTGACCTCAGGGCAAGAGCCCACTCAGCTAAGCTTCCAACTCGTGAAAGGAATTAAGGAAAACTTAAGTAGTGAAAGAAACCATCAGCAACAGGAAGCTGTTGCAAGTATAGTTGAAGCGAAGGGGCATGTTACAGCCCCATCAAGCAGCAGAACTTGGCAGCTTTGGCTCGGGGGTTCTGGCTTTAGAGTCAAGGATATAGAAAAGGATTTATGCAATCTCCTATTGAGGATAATGAAAGCCATGAAGGTCAGGTGTGTTTCAGGGGTATCTCCGCGTGGAGGCCCAGAGAGTCTATTGTATGAAGCTGTGAAGGTGAAGCCTAGATTTTGTTGGAGACCCTTAAATCTTGGAGATGCCAGAGCCATGGGATACCTGCCAAGGAAAGCTGCTAACAGGGAGCTAGCAGCTCAAGATAAGAAGTGTGATGCAGTCAATAAGGATGGAAGGGGTTGGAGATCTGAAGAGTGCTTTGACATCAGACATGGAGATGCAGAGTTTGGAGTTTGTCCTCCTGGGTTTTGGTTTTGCTTTGGCCCAGTACGTCCTTGCCATGCTTCCTTTCTTCCCTTTTGGAACGGTAATGCATATTCTGTGCCATTGGAAATATGTGATCTGTTTTTTTATTTTAATTTTACAGGGGGTAACAGTTAAGACATTGCCATGAATCTCAGAAGAGATTTTGAACTTTGGGTCTTTAATCAGTTTTGAGACTATGAAAGACCATGGGGACTTTTAAAGTTGGACTGAATGCATTTTTTTCCCATCATGATTTAACTACAAGCCTTTTGGGGCCAAGGAGTGAAACGTGGTGGTTTGGATAAGAATGACCCCCACAGGTTCATTTATTTGAATGCTTGGGCACCAGTAAATGAAACAGTTTGAAAGGATTACAAGGATTAGGAGGTGTGGCCTTTTTGGAGAAAATGTGTCACTGGGGGTGGAACTTGAAGTTTCAAAAGCCCATACTGGGCTCAGCTCTCTCTTGTCTTCTTTTCTCTTCTTCCTCTTCTTCCTCCTCCCTCCCTGCTACCCTTTCTCTCCTCTGTCTGTCTCCCAGTGGATCAGGATGTAACTCTCAAGCCAACATGCTTCCCACCATGGTGATAATGGACTAAACCTCTGAAACTGTAAGCATACTCCCAATTAAATGTCTTTCTTTATTTGGAAAGGAAATTGCCTGGTCATGGTGTTTCTTCACAGTGAGAGAACAGTGACTAAGATACTAGGTGACTATGCTATGACCATAGCTGGTCTCCCTTTGCATGACTAAGACCTTCTATGAGCCCTCTAATCACGTTTCCTTCACTCCCCCCTTTTACTTTGGCATCAAACTGACCCTGATCATCTGCTGTACCTTCTATTTTCAAGTCTCTGACATTTTCTTCAGTATCTATGACCTTCCCAAAGTTAGTGTGCAGAACAAAGTCCCCTCCTTGACCCACACCCAACTCCCTAATTCCCAAAACACACCTTCCCCATACTCGTGCTTAATGAATGGTCCCATGATTCTGCTAATAGAGATCATCTATTATTTTTTTTCTACTCTCTGCTGCATATCCACTTCAATGACTCAAAGCCTTCCTATGGCCTTTTGTTCAGCCTTCCAAACCTGTTAATGAGATGCTGAGGCATGCACACAGTAGACTCTCACAGAGAAACAATCTTTCTAGTGTCTTCTCCTTCCAGGAGCACATCCAGCCCTGCGTGGGGATCTCGTCAGGAGTGGTGGCATGAGCATGTCACAGGAAGTCATATCTGAGCTTTTCTAACTGTTCCTCTTTGATATAACTGTTTCCAGGTCCTTCAACAAAGAAGAGCTTCTGCTTTGACTTTGTGTTTAGCTCCAAATACCCCCCCACGCACACACCATCTCCATGCTCAGGTCAGGATGTAAATTGCTCGGTCCTTTGCGAGTTGAAAAGGTTGGGTGGCAGTCAGGAAATCGACCCCATCTTTATGCATTTCCTGGAGGAAAGCAGCTTTCTGTAGCCTGAGATCAAATGCAGGATGACAAGAACACACTGCAGGGCACCACCTGTGCTCCCTGCTGTTCTTACCCTTCTAGAGAAAAGTTGTGTAGTAGCAACAGAGACTATGTGGCCCTTCAGAGCCTAAACATTCACCTGGAGAAAAGCTTGGGGCCCTGACCCACATATTAGGAACCTAGCAATAGCAGTGGCTTGAAATTGGGCGCCTATCTCCAGTGAGCCTGGAATAGTGAAGCCTAACTCTAATCAATATCTTCCACCTCAGAAGAAGATTCTAACACTTGGGTTCACTGGTGAAAGGACTGTCATGTCATGTGATGAAGGTAGCTTGATATTAAGACTGTCTGAATCTCTGCTTTTGGAAGGCTGAGTTCTGGCCCATACACTTCCATGCACAGAAATCCTTCATGTAGCTGAGACTCCAAGCCCAGTGGCATAGAGATTAGCACATGGCCTCACCCTGTTCTCACCCACTCAAGTCTTTACTTGTGAGTGTCCTTGCTGCTGACATTTCAGCTTGTTGGGATTTTATGGGTGAGGGATTTTACCCTTGCGCACTCTGTGTAAGGGGAAGCCATCTTGTTGGATTGTTGTAAATCCCTGGCTCCCACTTTGACATAACTGCCATAAAGGATCCCTGATCACTCCATGCAAAAACCATGGTAGCAGGAAGAAAAGGAAATTGGGCATGGTTACTATAGTGAGGTTGACTTCTGTAGAGCCAGTCTTATGCCTTCATGTAAAAACTGAGAATGTGAGAGAAACAAGAGCTGAGACTGAGGCTGAGGCTAGAAAGGATAAGGGGTCAGAGTATATACCTGGGCACAGCATGAGTTTAACAAGCAATCTTTTCTGGGATGGTCACAGTTTGTTCTTTGCAACCAGAACTGGTGCTGGCGAGATGTCACAGCAGGCAGGACTCTTTGCTGTCTACCCCAACAACCTGAGTTCAATCCCCAGAGCCCACAAGGTAGAAGGAGAGAATCAATTCTCACAAGTTTCTTCTGACTCCCATGTGGGTAGTGTGGTGTGTGCGCATCCCTCACCCACATAAACACACACTCACTCAGGTCTCTTTCAATGGAAAGCAACTCAATCCAAAGTGGGTTAGACAAGCAAACATATGACCCAGCTATTTTACTCCTGGTTATTTACCTAGGGAATGCCACACCTTACCTTAGTGACATTTACACTCCCATGTTTATGGCTGCTTTATTCACTATTGAGAGAAAAATGGAACTAACATAGGTATCCATCAACAGATAGATGGATAATGAATCTGTTACATGTATAAAATTGAGTAGTACAGATAAATAATGTATTCAGCTCTAAAGAAAAATGAAATCACAAAATTTGTAGGATAAATGGATGGACTTCAGATGTATAATATTAATCAAGGTCACACAATCTCAGAAAAACTGCATATTTTCTTTCATATATGGATCTTTGTGTGTATGTGCATGTAGGTACAGTATAGCATGTAGAAAGGAAAAAGTAATATTAAATATTAGATTATGAGAAAGAACTGAATGTAAAAGAACTTAGGTTATGAAAGGCTATAGAGATAACTTTTTAACTCTGTCTTGAATTTTTTTGAAGGGTTAGTGGTGAATAAATGTATAAAACATGTATTTAATAGTAAAAATATAAAATCCACCAGGAAACTGCACAGTTTCAGAATGGCCGTTCTAACTATACAGTTCACTGAAGTGTATCAACTTTAGATCTGGCTAATTTCACTGCATGTTTTTTTCTTCAATCTGCAAGTTCTTTTAAGTAATAAAGTTGTAATAAATCTTTACAAACAACAATGCTTTAACCTAGAGATGGTGGTCCAACCCAGTCATCCCAGCCTTTAGAGGTTGAAACAAATGGATCAGAAATTCAATCCATTGTTGCCCATATAGCGAGTTTGGGACCAGTATGGTGCAACCCTGTCTCAAATAAATGAATGAGTGAGTGAATGAATGAATGAGGAAAGAAAGAAAGGCTGAAAAGATATGTTAGTTAGTAAAGTGCTTGTATTACAAGCTGAAGAATCTTAGTTTGAGCCCCACATTTTAAACACACACACACCAAAACAAAACAGGTGTGCATGTTTATAATCCCAGCGCTGGAGAAGAAACAGGAGGATCCCTGCAGTTGCTGGCCAGCCATCTTATCCCTAGTCCAGTGAGAAGAGATCCTCTCAAAAGACAATATTGATAGGTCCTGAGAAGCAATAGCCAAGGTTATACTCTAGCCTCTGTGAACACTTCACACATGCATTATATATGCACATGCATATACACATGTAAAAAGGAAATGTAAACACTCTCCTTAGCTGATGTTTCTGTACACTCTTTGGCACCCAGGCTGCAATGTGCATACCCTGTATGCAGTGGTTAGAAAAGTGACTGGGAGACAGAAAGGACAAGACAAAAACACTCAGATACCTGACCAGAAAGGCACCCAACTTTGGAGTGCTAGATTAGCAAAGCCCTTGGGAAGTACCCATGGGCACTGTCAGAGCTGGCAGGGATTCTGGAGCAGTGGGTATTACCTATCAAGCCCTCTGGGAGCTGAGTCATGGCTGATTCTGGTTCTTCACAGATGCTTGTATTTGGCCTTGGGTATATATGCTGTGCTGAACTCTGGAACACCATCACCATACATCTCTGCAGCACCAGGTGGCCTTCAGCACTGTGGACAGCAACCACATCTCTGCCAGGATGCTGCTCACTCCTGCTCAGTCCCAGATGTGGCAGTTCTGCCTCCATGGCTTTGCCCTTCATTTCTTCCAAACCACACACAGCCAGTGCCCGAGAGCTTCAGCCTTATGTTCCTTTGGGTTTCCTAATGCTTCCACTATCATTAAAACAGTCCGATGGACTCATGGATCCCAACTTCTCCCATCTCTGATGGCATTTCTTGGATCTCTGAGGAGGAAGTGAATGAAGGCCGCATCAGGCACAGTGAGGAAAATGGAAAAGTCCCACAGAACCCAGATCATCTGCTACCCTCTCTCTGCCCTCTTTCTTACCTCCTTTACCACCCATCTTTCTTTGTCCCAGCTGAGGCAGACAGGGCTCTGAGAAAGAGGAGGCCTCTGATTAAAGTGCAATGAGGGAGAGATGGGGATGTCTTTCTTTCTCACTCTGTCATTATGTCAGTTCATTTGACTGCTCATGACCTTATGAACTCATTACTTACCCCATGTCTTTCTTTTTAAAGATGTGAATACACATGTTCATGTATGTGGAGGCCAGATGGCAACCTCGGGTACTATCATCAGAAACATCATCCATCACCTTTGTTTGAGACAGGGTCTCTCATTGCCCTAGCTCATCAGTTAGGCTAGCTGGCTGTCCAGCCAGCTCCGGGGACCCACTGTGTCCACCCTTCCAGTGCTGTGGCTCCAGCCTTCCGTTGCAACTCCCAGACTCTTTATATAAGCTCTGGGGATGAAACTCAGGTTCTCATGGTAAGCGCTTCACTGACTGAGCGATTTCCTCACTTCCCTCTTTTAGAGTGTGATTCCTCTCTTTTAGCAGTGTGGGTGTTTGTTAAGGGAATGCAGGGAACCCAAGAACAAACAGTATACAGAGTGGGGTTCCAGGATCCTAGAGTCAATAGCAAGCTTGGTACCTGGAGCGCAGCCTGCCTCTCTTGCCTGCCTGAGCCACATAGTCCTTCATACCTCCTCTATACACAGCACTGTGTCCTCCTGTCTTCATATTCCTTGGCCCTTCTCCATGGCAGTTGCCTGAACCTAGTCTAAAGTGCTGTCTTTTTTGTCAGGAGAACCGAAAGCCTCATTTTTTTTTTTTTTTTTTTTTTTTTTGCCAAATCTACCCTGGTGGTTTTCCACCCTTGTTCTTGACACAGTGGCCAAAGACATTTGCACTTGCTAGGAAGGGGGTGTGTTAGTTTGTTTCCTATTGCTGTGATAAAATGCCATGACTCAAAAGCAAGCAACTTGAGGAGAAAGGGGTTTATTTCAGCTTATAAGTGACAGTCATAGCTCATTGTGAATGGTAGTCAGAATAGGAGCATAAGCTAGAATCCAAGGGCTAGAAATGAAGCAGCAGAACATCGTTCACTGACTTGCCCAGCTGACATTATTATACACCCAGCACCACCTGCTGAGGGATGGTACCACTCAAAAATGGGTTGTCCCCCATCAGTCATCAATGAAGAAAATGTGCCCCCCCACTTGCCTACAGGATAATCTGATAAAGGCAATTTCTCAACTGAGGCTTTGTCACCCCAGATGATTTCAGCTCTGTCAAACTGACAAAAAAAAGAAAGAAAAAGAAAGAAAGAAAAGAAATGCTAGTTAGTACAATGTTTGTGGTGGTTTCCTGTGCTTCTGGAACATGGATGTTCATGCTAGGATATGGCCTTGGGCCATGGGCCTTCTGAAAGGTTTGCACAACTTTTCCCTACCAAGTTATTCCTGGCAAATGGTTGAGAAGCTATGCTGAGATTTGGAGGCATTAGAAACAACCTGTCCATCAGCCATCATGCCATGCAGCCACTTGTTGCTCAGCATAACCTGTCTGACTGAATGAGACATACAGTCAGTCTGTAAGTCCCAGTTGGTGACTCGTGTCTTGGGTGCCCCCTGGCCTCTCAGTGGTCACAAAGGCATCTTTTCCACCTGAGAATATTTGCCTATGTGACTGTTTCATTGTGAAGTTCTCTCTCTGTCTACCTCACACATTCTTACCAGGAATATCTCAATGTTAGTGTGACACTCTCAGAGAAGGAAGGTCCAACCTGTGCCTGAGGTGCCTGAGGTTTGCCCTCACTGCTATCACATGGCCTAAAGGAGAAGTCCCACAAAGCCAGTGGCCAGCAGTTGGTTGATGAGATCTGCTTCCTCCTAGCTTATGTGCCAAGCCCCATGTGGAGGAGCTAGTCTTTGGGAGAAAGTGTCAGACATACCTGCTTCTGCAGACCTGCTTTGTGGTCAGAGAAACAGAGGCAGACATCAACATTTGATCTCACAGTGGTCATTATAACAGGAATGTGTGCAGAGTGTCAAGGAGAGGAAGAGCAAGAGATAACAGGAAGGCCAACTTGGGGTGGGTCAGCTGCATGTGCTCATAAGGTCATATTCAGGGGAGTTAGTCAGTGGTAATAGGCAGCAAGGATCTGGTCAGTTTCAGGAAATTGAAGTGAAGTGGATTTGGAAAAGCCTGAGGTTGCACAGCACAGGAAACAGAGTTTCTGGTCAGAGCTGACTCTAGACAGAGCCAGGGTGGGAGGGGATGCTTCTTGGAGTCATTAGCACTTACTGGCTGTACATAGACTCCTAGGCTCCAGCTGATGGATTATCTGGGTCAGGATTGTGCTTTGTTTTCTGCAACTATGAGAGAGTGACTGAGGCTAGGTAATATGTAAGGAACTAAATCTTGATTTGCTTATGGGTCCCAAGGCTGGGAAATCCAAGAACATAAGTGTACACATTTAGGATCGACTTTGTGCTGTAACATCGAATAGGAAGAGGCCAAGGGGCAGGAAAAAGGTAGAGTAAGCTAACAAGTGGAGCTGACCTTTCATAGCACATCCACATTTGTGACAATTAACACAGCCCTTTGGTGGAGCTGTCAGTCCACTTCTAAGGGCACAGCCTTCAGGACCTTGTCACCTCCTGACACTGTTGCACTGGGGATTGTTTCCAGTGTTTGAACTTGGAGTGCATGAATGTTTAACCATAACAGTTAATTCACAGTATCTTTTCACTGTCGGTGCCTACAGTGTTGAAACTGAGGAGTCAAGAGAAGTGTTGTTTGGTTTAAGAATTCAGTCATGGATTAGCAATGTCTGTAGGGAGTGAGAGAAGCGAGACATGTCTTAATTATGCCTGTTGGCCATTTGTCATCCCAGTTATGAAACATGGCCTCATTTTTGTATGATTTTTACCTTGTATGTGTGTGTGTGTAGAGGGATACCCTCAACCCAGTTCTGCCTTTTCTGCATTCTCGTCTGCTCACCCCACAATCCTCTTGGTGTTTGTTGTTATGTATAGTGAGCAGTGTCAATGCAGAGCAAGTGCTCTTTGCCTGTCTGTAGTTAGTGCGTTCTTTATACTGCATTTATATATTGTAAAGTATATAAAATAGCATCAGGGAGCCCCCACTCAACTCCCATAACCATAGGCTCCCAAATACTCACATCTCATCCTAGCCCAGAGATCTCTACTGTCCAGAGTTTTATGTTTGCTTTTCTACTGCTGTGCTGGCTTTAGATGTCTGAGTGTATTGTTGTTACAAGATCTTATAAAAATGGCAGCTGTGAGGCATCTTCTAAAGTTTGCAGTTTTACGAAGCATCTTACTGTTCTAGGCTTCATCTGTGCCCTCGTGTGGCGCTGTGCTTCCCTTTCACAAAGTAAAAATAAATTGTGAGAATTTACATTCTCTCCTGTTGGTGGAGATTTGAATCATATCTCATGTTTGTTTTGTTTTGTTTTGTGTGTGTGACTTGAATATTGTGTCAAAGTTGACCTGGAAAGTCAACCCACATGTGAATGAAAAAGCCTACTGGAACGATTTTTTGAGTGTGAAATGAGACCAGAATCTGCCTAATTGTCCCATGTGCCCACACAGGTGTCACAGGAGCACTTGCAGCATGGGCCTTCTTTCTTCTCCCATATGTCAGAACACCTTAAAAATTCTAGGTTTCAGGACCTTGGATCGTTTATGACCTATACAGGACTTTCTGTGTTTCCTCCTGTCTCTCTTTCTTACTATTGTGGAAGAAATTGTGAATCTTATAGTAGGCCAGTGTGCCCTTCCTTAAGCATTTATGTAAGGATAGAGTGGAGGAGAGGTAGGGGTCTGTGCTGATAGCTGTATTAATTCAGTTTGATTCATACATGGAGGCTACAGGAAGTCCTCAGGGAAGGCCTGGGCCTCTACTGTGTCCGCACACTCAGCATAGAGGTTATACACAGCTGGGCTGAGCCAGTCACCTACGCAGTTGTTTTCTGTCTCCCTAGCACCCATGTCTCTGCTTAGCATGGAAGCCATCTTGGCTTATTTCTCCCAAGATCTCGAATATTCATCCTCTTGTTTCCTGTCTCCTTCCCCAACCTCCTTGATTGCTAGCAAGGCAGGGTACTCAGGGACAGGATCCTAACACTTTGGAATCTAGAGCCAAGGAAAGTCTCTCCGTGCTGTCCCCAGTGAGGAGGCAGAGGCCTCTGATAACATATCCCCCCACCATCAGCCTCCTCAGTCCTGCACTCAGCTCTTCCTTGGTGTGAGCAGTATTCTAGGCTGGAGACCCTGTGTATGCAAAGGCCCTGAGGTGAGGTTGGATTTTGTAAGTTAGAAACTTCTGTGACTGAAATGCAGTGAGAAGCTACAACAGAGCTGAGGGAGGGGGCGCAAAACATGTATGTGCTGGGTGAAATTAGATGTCAGTGTTTGTCCTAGGAAGCTCCTGGACGGGTTGTGGAGTCTTCATTTAGGCTCAATAGTGGACTTCTATGGGCCTGGGGTTGGGTAAGCCAGACTTGCTTCACAAAACTGCCCTGTTAGCCAGGCTCCAGTGCAGTCCAGACTGGGCTGTGACATCTCCCTGGGGCCAGAAATTTAAAGTGTTTGCAGTTTGTAGCTGTCTGTTGTATTTAGAGACTGAAACATCCTGAAGTCATAAATTACCTTGAACTACATTGCCAGCCTCATATGACAGTGGTTCTTCTAGGGCAGCCACTTACATAATTGGCTGTATGCAGCCCAGTGTTTTCAGCAAGGCTGGGCAGAGCTGGGCAGAGCTGGGCCTGGCAAGGGCACTGGCCACACAGCACCTGAGGGGAGATGCTGCAGGTTCCCTCAGTCCCTGTCAGCCCCACTGATGTTGCCATGGGAACTTACTCCCTGCAAAGATGTTTTGTGAATTAACTAAGCTGGTACTCCTTCTTGTGTGGTATGAAGAAGTAGAGTATGTCTGGTCCAGGGCCTGGATGGTATATCCTTCTGAGATATCACCCAGCATCCATTTGTACCTTCCCAAGGATAAGATGCTTAGTACACCTGAGACTCCCATAGTCGCAGGTTAGCTTGCTGCTGACTCAGCTTTGGGGATACTGTTGTAATCTAGACATCTGAGACATCCTAGGCAGAGTGGAAGGCAATTCTAGGGTCCTGACCAGCTAGAACTGGTCTGACTCCCTCTGCCTTTCTTTCACTGCCACAGGCTCTCACATCAGCAAGGTGTGAACAAGGTTAGCTGGAGATATCCCAGGAATTGGTGCTGTACATGAAGCCCACTGAGCCCATGACAGTGCTCTAACATCACATGTCAGTACCAAATATAGCAAGAGGGTTGTAGCCTAGTTTTGTCTTCCAACAGAATGCTCTTCTTGTCCTGATGCAAACAGGTGACTTGTCATTTTGGAGATATCAGGAGAGGGTGGGAGGAGTTAAGGCCAAAAACAGCCTCTCCTTGTAACACAGGGTCAAGCTAGAATTTCCAGCATTCTTTTTGATTTCCTGGAAAAACAAAACTCATGTGGTGTTCAAAGCCAAGCTTCAGATCAAATAGAACACCTGAAACCTCCAAAAAAGGACAAAATCATGAAGCAAGTTCTCAAGCACTAGTGATGAGACAGTGGTCTTCACAGGTAGGGAGCAGACACAGTAGTCTCTGCTGTGTCATGTGTCTATCCTGGAGAATATCCAAACAGCATCTCAGAAGAGCCAGGCTGAGCACAAAGAGCACTGCTAAATGGGGAACTAGAACTAAGAGTCTGGGAAGTTCACAGCAGGAAGAGCCACTCTGAAACAAGAACCAGAGAGAATTCCCCTCTCTGGGAAACCAAAGGGAACTGCACAGGTTAAGCAGTTAAGCAAGGGATAAGCAAATACTGGTTGTGTGTGTGTGTGTGTGTGTGTGTGTGTGTGTGTGTGTGTGTGTGTAGGGGAGGAGAGGAGGAGGAGCAGGAGAGAAGGAGAGGGAGAGAAGATCCCTAGAGCTGAGGAATATTCTAGGTTAACTGACCCAAAGAAATCACAGTGCCTGGCACTCACAAACAGACAAAGTGCCAGCCTGAAAAAAATCTCAGGATTCACAGAAACATAGTGAAAGTATTCTAGAAATCTCTTCTGATGGTAGGAAATGCTGTGCCGTGGACTAAGCATAGCAGTGCCACCTAGGAATCTTGATGGCAAGACCCTACTGATAAGTCTGTTTCTACATACTCACTGTGACAAAGCTCAAGATATAGCAGGATACAGGATTATCCAGCAGGTAAAATGCGTGATGTCTATAACCGGGGAGTTTTCAGGCAGGAAAAGTAGCAGAACAATACAACCCATATAAAGAGGAGTTTGTTTGTCAGGACTGACCCCAAATAGGCATTGCTGTTACAGTTGTTGAAATGTAGGTAATGCTTCTTTCTGTACAGAAATCAACATTTAAAGATTAAAAATATGATGACATTATTTCAGAACTCATGTAATCTTAAATAATTGAGATGGCTAGTGAGATGATTTAGCGTGTAACAGTGCTTGCCACAGAAGCCTGATGACCTGAGTTCGGGCCCTAGAACCCCCGTGGAAGGAAAGAACTAATGCCCAGATGTTGTCTTGTGACCCCCACATTCATTCCATAGTATGAATATGCCCACTTGCCAAAAAGAATTATTACAGAAAAAAAAAACTAAAGCCAATGAGACAAAAAGGAGAAAAAAGGTAGATTTAAACCTTTTAATTCATTCCAGAAATCTCATTAAATGTAAATTATCTAAGTACACTAATTTAAAAGTAATAAATTTTAGATTTTTTTTTTTGAGACAGGATTCTAGCTTATGTGACCTTGCTTGGTCCAGAACTCATGTAGACCAAGATGGCCTTGGATTTTCAGCAGCCCTCTTGCCTCTGCCTCTCCATGCTGGGATTATAGGCTTGTGCCACCAAACCAGACCAGAGTAGAGGTTCTTTTTTTTGTTTGCTTGTTTTGTTTAATTTTTTAAAAAAACAAAAACTATATACTGTCTCCAAGATCCAGGCTTTAAGTATAAAAAGATACAAAACAGGTTTAAATTAAAAGGCTGGTAAAGGGGCTGGAGAGATGGCTCAAAGGTTAAGAGCAGTGGCTGTTCTTCCAAAGGTCTTGAGTTCAATTCCCAGCAACCACATGGTGGCTCACAATCATCTGTGATGAGGTCTGGCGCCCTCTTCTGGCCTGCAGGGAGAACACTGTATACATAATTAAATAATTTTTTAAAAGGCTGGAAAATATGTCATATTAATACTGTTGAAGAGGATGTGGAATGGTCATATTAATATCAGATAAAGTAGGGGGCTGGAGAGATACCTCAGTGGTTAAGAGCACTGGCTGTTATTCCAAAGAACCCAGGTTCAATTCCTAGCACCCACATGACAGCTTACACCTGTCTGTAACTACAGTTCCAGAGGATCTAGCAGTCACACAGACAAAACACCAATGTACATGAAATAAAATTCAATAAAAATGCTTAAAATATCAGACTAAAAAGTAGACTTCAGAGATGCCCAGGTATATAGGATATGATTAGAGATAAAGGTCAGCCTGTGATTAAGGAGTCAGTTCATTCAAAGAAGAATGGCAGTTCTGAAATGTTAACACGTGTTAAACGTGCAGGAGGGAAGCTGGTAGGAAGGCAAAGCTACAGTCATGGTTTGAGATGTCAGTTTCTGCTTTTCAGTTCTGCTAGAACAAATAGAAGTCAGAATATATGAAAGACTGGAACAGTACTGCCAACCTGCTTGGTGCGCTGATGTCCCACCTAGTAATAGTGAGCTCACACTTCTTTAGGTTGGTTAATTGATTTGGGAAGATTTACCCTAAATGTGAGTGCTGCCATCCTGTGGGATGGAGCCCTCGGCCAAATGGAAAGGAGAGAGAGAGCCGAGCACCAACATTCATCCCTCTCTGCTTCTTGAGTGCAGTTGTAATGTGACCAGCCACCTCATGTTCCTGCTGCCATGACCACCACCCTAGCAGGATGGACTGTACCATCAAACTGTTAGCCAAACTTAATCCTTCCTTGAAATACTTGGCCAGGTATTTGATCACAGCAAAACAGCAAGGGTTACTAGATACTACACAATGAAATAAGACTGTTTAAAAGGACTCATGCAAAATATGTGCCCTAGCCACAATGAAAGGAAATTAAAAAATAAGTTACATATTAATATTTGGAGATTTGAAGTTTTAACAACATGTTTTAAATTATCCATAGAACAAAGAAGAAATCAAAAGAAAGAAATTGGAGCTGAAAAATTATACAATGTATACTAAAATTGGTAAAACTCTGGGCTCAGTGTTATAGAGGCTTATTTAGCATGTGCAAAGGTCTTGGGTTCCATTCCCTGCACTATAATACAGTAATAAAAATGTAAAATTGACAGGCTTCCACTTAAGCAGTGCACAATGAGACATTTCAGAGCACTAAATGTTAACAGTATAAAAGAAAAATGATGTCAAATCAACAAGCTTAGTTTTTACCAAAAGAGTTATTTGAAAGAGTAAATTAAATTTAAAGTAAGTAGAAGAAAAAGATTAATATCAAAGTGTAAATCAATGAAACTGAAAAAATACAGAAGCTATTGACACTGAGCCTATTGTTTTTTAAATATTTTTAATTAAACTGTGAATATATAATTTTCCTCTTTCTTTTTTCTTCTTCCAACCCCTTCCCTGTATCCACCCCCTTGCTTTCTCTCAAATTCATGATCTCTAGCCACTTTTTAAAAATAACACACATACACACTCCTACATATATAAATATAATCTGCAGGTCAGTCTATATAATTTTACTTCAGTGGTTTTCAAACCTTCCTAATGCTATGACCCTTTAATATAGTTCCTCATGCTGTAGTGACCCCCCACCATAAAATTATTTTATTGTTACAGTTACAAATCTTTTTTTTAATTTACTTACTTTTATTTATTTGCCTGTAACTAGGAAGTGGAACTGCAGACAGTTGTGAGCTGCCATGTGGGTGCTGGGAATTGAACCCTGGTCCTCTGGAACCACTGAGCCATCTCTCCAGCCCCTACTGTTATGAATCTTAATGTAAATATCTAATATTAGGATATCTGATATGTGACCCCTGTGAAAAGGTTGTTTGACCCCCTAAAGGGGTTGTGACAGGTAGAGAGCCACTATGTAACTTGTATGTATGTATATGATTTCAAGGCTGGCCACTTGGTATTAGAAAGCCAATTTGAGGACTCTTTCAAGAGAAGATCTTCTCCTGTCTCAGCATTTATTAGTTACCTGTAGTTGTTTTTCTAGGATTGAAGCCCCATAAAACTTCCCCCTTCCATGTTATCATGTTTATTGGTGTAACTGTTTAGGTCTTCTGTAACCAGCCAAGTTATTGGGACTTTGAGTGTAACTTCTCCAACATTTCTAGAACGTGCATTCTTACAGCAAACATTCTGTTCCTCTGGCTCTCGTGATCTTTCTTTTTTTCCTTTCAAGAGGTTTCCTGAGACTTAGGTGCAGGAGTTGTGTGTAGATGGATCAGTGTCGCTGGGAGCATACATACTTGTTCTCTGCATTTTGATCAATTGTGATTTTCTGCAATAGTCTCCATTTGTTGCAAGAGAAGTTTCTTTATTGAGGCGTGAGAGCTACACTTATCTGTGGGTATAAGGATAAACATTTAGAATGCAGTCAGCAAGTACACTAGGTTCCTAAAGTAGCTGTTATGGATTCCCCTCCAAGATCCATGGCTTCACTAGCCCGGGGTAGTCGCTTAGGTATCCAGTATCTACCTTGATATCCCTCTTGCTGAGCAGGTCTTAAAGACCAATTAGAGAGCTATTGGTTACTACCAAGATACGAATGTCACTACTGCACCCTTAGGTTATTCTGCCATGCTGATCATCATTGTAGTTCATAGGCCTTATAGCTGGGTAGGACTATTGATTGTTACTCTATTTTGGAAGCTTTCGTGGCATCTTCTGGTACTATGAAAGCTAGCCAATCCTAGAGAGGACTTTTAGGTCAGATTCAGCTCATATCCTTCATGTTCTCTGTTCAAAGCATATAATGTTTTCAGCAATAGGACTTACCTTCAACCTCAAAGAAGCAGTAAGCCTAGTTCTTTAATGCTAGTCAACATTAAAATGCTTCTGTCAGACCAATAGAGGGAGAAAAGAAAAGAGACAGATATCAATTCCAGAGATCAGATTAATATCACATAATAGCAGAATGTAGTGAACTTAAATCTAGGAGTGGAGGATTCTAAACACATTTATGAAGTAAATGTTTAAAAACTTAGAGGGAGCTGGGTATGGTAATGCATACCTTTATCCTAGCACTCAGGCAGAGGATCTTTGTGTTCAAGGCCAGTATTTTCTACATAGTAAGTTCCAGGCCGTCCAGAGCCACATAATGAGGTGTTTTCTCAAAGCAGCAGTAACAACAAAACCCTCTGGAGACAACAAGACCCTAGAATGAACAACTACAGTCAACCTATAGCTACTTTCACACTTGAATGGGAAAGCCAGAAGTTTCTCCTGAAAACTGGGATCAAAGCAAACATGTCTTTCTCCACTGTGAGTCAGGAGATCACCGGAAACAAGGAAAGAAACCAGAAGAGAGAGATTCAAAAGGACGACGTAATCTGTGCCTATGTTTAGACAGCATGATTGTGTGCTCTGAAAATCCCAAGGAATCTTCCAAAAATAACTCTGAGAACAAATAAATGAATTCAGTAACGTTATATAATACATGATTATTGCAAAAAATCAATTACATTTCTGTGTAACAAAAGTTTTAAATTTGAGCATTGTAATGGCTCAGTAGGTAATAGAACTTTCTTCATAGTCCTAGAAACCTGAGTTCAAACTCTGGAACCCATGAAAAGACAGAAAGAGAGAACTGACTTTCCAAAATTGTCCTCTAACCTCTACATGTACACTGCAGTACATGCACCTCCTCCACCCCAACATGCATACCATATTCATGACATAATAAATGGAAAGGATTTAAAATTCATTAAAAACTATAAACTTTTAAAATCAACAATAACCCTTTAGAAACCAAAACTAAAAAGCATGTGTGAGCTTGGCACTCATATGCTTTTTACACTATAATCCTAGCAGTCAGGAGTAAAGGCAGAAGAATTGCTTGAATTCAAATATTGGAGACCAGTCTCAACAATATAGTGAGTCATCATCTCAAACAACAAAACAAACAACATCGTTTATAATCACTTCTGAGGGGAAAAATATACTATACACAGATCTAGTGGGACATGATCAGGGTCAGTACACCAAAAGCATATTCTGGGCTTGAATGTATAACAATGCAGATGAAAAATGCAAAAGAGCTGGGACTGGAGAGATGGCTCAGTGATAAAGAGCAATTGTTTCTCTTGCAGAGGACAGGGGATTGGATCACAATACCTACATGTGTTTCACAACTGTCTCTAACTCCCGTTTTAAAGGTTCCAATCCTCTACTCTGACCTCTCTGGCACCAGACACTTATGTGATGACAATTTTTTTAAAGATTTATTTATTATGTATACAATATACAGAAGAGGATACCAGATATTGTCATAGATGGTTGTGAGCCACCATGTGGTTTCTGGGAATTGAACTCCGGACCTCTGGAAGAACAGTCAGTGCTCTTAACCTCTGAGCCATCTCTCCAGCCCGACAAATTTTTTTAATTAAAAAAATGTAAAATTTAAATTAAAAATATGCAAGCCAAAGAAACGCCAATAAACAGGCAGGCATACCATGTGTATTAATGGAATGTGATATGCTATGGTTATCAGTTCTCCCAAGTCAGGTTATAGTTATTTGTGGTCTAGATGGAAGCTTCTGGAGTTTAGGTCCATCTACAGCAACAGGTGCCAGCATATGGTGAGCTGAAATTCCCTACCCCACAATTCTCAGAGTCAGAGACTCTTGTACTGAACCACAGATGAAGGATCTGGAAATGGGTGACTATTCTGGGACACAGCTACAGATACATGAGTGGGATTTGAAGGAGACTCTGCTCCAAGCCTTTCCTCTGGGGTGCCAGGCTCCACTGACTGTCTCTGGGTGGCTGTCCTCACACCTTCAGATTCCACCCAAGTCACAGCTTGCCACCATAATTCCCAGACATTGCAGAGAATGAACATGTAGCTGTGAGTGACAGAAAATACCAAAGTGCCCTCATGTGGGCTGAAGTCAGAGAAGGCTTCTGAGTATTACCTTGAGTGACAGGGAGTCACTGCCACTGAAAGAGCTGGGGTGGTGTGTTCTCGAAAGCAACAAAGAGCGAGGGCTTCTGTGAAAATATGTGTGACATTTTATGGAGGACATGTGCATGGACACCATGCAGAGAATTTGGTGAATAGAGAACAAGAAACCAGGCTGGTAGTGTTGTGCCAAGTGTAGCAGAAAGCAATGAACTGTGATGTGCAACCACCAGTAGTGCCATCTGGATTCTTTGCCTTCTGGTTTCTGTGTGGCTTAGGTAAGGAGGCAAGGAGAAGCCTTGGAGGCATCTGTGGAGCCCTGGCCAAATATAAGACAGGCTAGGGCAGGATATAGTATGGGATGGTAAAGGAGGACATGCAAACTTGGGAATTGTGTCACAGTGTTGTGGAAGTACTATTCTTGAGGATGGTGCTTGGAGGAGCAGGGGCCCAAAGGGTTTTGGAGCCAACATTCCCACTAGAGGCCTGCCTGGAGCTCCCCTACAGTATAGTGAATAAGCAGTACCTTCACTCTACAGAAGAGCTTCCGTTTTCCCATGTGTTGAAAGAATAGCTCAGAGCCTGTGGCACTTGTTAAAATTCACAGGTCATCCTGTCAGAAAAAAGTCTTAGAAACTGTTAGCTATGTTTACTCTTCTAGAAGTAGAAACTGAGGCTCTGGAACATGGTGGGGCAAGACTTTCCATAGCCAACATACTATCTAAATTCATAGGAGTTCATGCTGCTGACTTGGTGTGGACCTCAGGGAGCCCCAGGAGGCTGGATCACAAAGCAGTTCCTCTGTCCTGACATAGACAGGTGACCGAGTCTGTGACTTGGCCCATATGCTCTGCAGTCATGGCTGTGACCCAGCTATAAGAGCCATCCAGTTTACAGCTTCATTTATCAAGGCCTGTTCTATATGGACAGAGCAGCTGCTAGATAGGGGACCATACTGAACCTGAGGTTCTCACAACCAGGTGGGGCTTGACTGGCCGTGTTCTGTTGACTGCTGTGGTTCTCAGAGCTGCAACCCTCAGTTTAGAAACAAATGGGCCATGTTCCAAACTAACTTTATTTACAAAATCAAGATAAGCTAAGTAAGATATTGTTGGATCACTGATCTGCAAAGACCAAATTCTGTCATAACCCAGAATTTAATGGAGGGTGCCTGAAGGGTACAGGACACTCACCTGGGTTTGAGACCTTGATTTCCTCCTCACAGTGTGATCTTTCTCATTGCTCTGACCTAAGTCAGGGATCTACAATGATGCCCAAGATCTGTGACTGAGAAAGGCTGACCAGGAGATGCTTGTGTACCTATAGGCAGAGCCAGCCATTTCTGCTGTCTGTGGTGGCCAGGGTTCCTAAAATATCAGCAGTTACACAGCCTTGGGTTGGGAGCCTGAGGAGGCCCTCTGGTAGGCATGGGTTGAGCTAGCTTTATCTGGTGGACCAGGCCTGTCTATAAGAGCCCTGAGTGTCAATTTCTACCGTGTTGGCCCCAGTGATACCATTAATTCTCTTTATTAGAAGATGGAGAGTGATGGAATAGCCTTGAAATGCTAGCATTGGAAGGGAAGCCCTCCCTTGCACTGGACACTGCCTACATTGCCCCCTGGCAGTGACCTTTGAAGGCCTTTCTTGAAATTTACCTGAGCAGAGCCCTCTTGGCTGGGTTTTTATCTTAATCATTTGCTCAGCGGGTGTATATTTGACATGTAATTGTCTTCCTAGGGGAAATTAATTTTCAAGGCTTTGAATAGGCTTTATTAAAATAGAGAGGACAGTTGATTTCTGCATTGTCCCCATAGCTTGAGGGCACTCAGTGTACCTCTTGAGGGACGCACATATTATGCTGCTTTGGGGGTTGCACAGTGTTGCTAGTCTGTGTGCCTGGAACCATAAGGATATGATTTGAATCCTGGTACTTAGGAATAATCCTGTGTGACTTTGCAAGGCCTATTTCTCTCTGGGCCTCGGGGTCCTGGAGAACAAAGTAAAGCCTGTTGCATGAGCTTGTACATACTTTAGTGCTTCCAGCTTTGAGGGCACCAGCTGGTGTCTGTAGCATTCATCAGATCATTACACTGTTGTTACTCTGCCCTACATATCCTGTATGTAGGCCCCAGCAGGTTCAGATTCTCCCCCCACTTCCACACATAGTGAGTTTACTCTCCTGAACAGACAGTGGGATACTGATAGTACCTGGACAGTCCGTGTGTCTCGTCTGCTCAGTACCCTGCACCATTTGCACCTGATTCAAAGTCCTTACACTGACTTCCGAGACCATAGCCTTAGTGGTTTCCTTGGTCTCAACTCTTCCTTCCTTCCTCTGTTGCCAGGGCCTTTGCACTACTTGTGTCCTTTGTTTCTACATGGCTCCCTCACCTCCTTCAAGTTTTTGCTCACATTTTTATTTCAGGGAGGCCTTCCATGTCCTAACTACCTGCATCTGTAATCTGACCCTTGCTCTGGAGACACTGACTACTGTTTACTTTGCAGATTTAGTCAGGAAGGAAGCTGAGCTCTGTACAGTCCTGAACCAGGGTAGGTGTTGTGGCCATTCAACCTCCCGTTGTCTCTTGGGCCTAGGACAGGGGGCAGTTTTATGGGGCTGCATGCCTGTTATATATCCAGCTTGTCACCTAATCTGTCCCCCAGGTGTCAGAGCCAGATTCAGCAGGCCTGGCTCACTGTCTCTTCCTGGCTTGTACTTGGCTTATTCAACACCTAGAAGCACCTTCTTTCTGTGGCCTGGAAATAACACCCCCCCCATTCTCTCTGTGTTCTTCAGCAACTTGTAATCAGCCCTGCCCAAAGCAGGCATCCAGCCTGTTATCTTCTTAATACACAGTCTACTCTGCAAAAGCTAGCTGCACCTGCTGGCCAGGCCACCACACTGCCCTCTCAGAGCTGGCCTGGATACCTAGGACCTTGGCTCGTGCATTTCAGAACACTTCGGTTTGTGGGCATATAACTGCTCAAGGTTCCCGGGAAGGACCCTGTGGGAATCAGAGTTCACTCTCTGCTCATTCTCTTTTATTTAGCCAGTGCTCACCAAGCCCTGGTTCTGTGTCTGGCACTGTGTGGCAATCCTCTCAGAATTCACCTCATGCACTCCCACAGTCTCACAGTTTGTATCTTTGGAACAAGAATGACAGTGATACAGGCTTCCCCACATAGGACATGAGGACCAGGGACCTACAAAGTTTTTAAGGATAGGGCATCGTTGTCTGTCTCAGGCTTTTATCCACATAGTTTTTGGGGAAACCATTTCCCTCTGGTTGACTATGACATAGTACCTAAAGTACCTGAGGGTTAGATTCCAGAACTGCAGTGGCCAAATGTATGCAAATGGACCAAGGGCAGGGGGCACCAGGCCTGGGTCTGCCATGGGATCTGAGATAGGCACAGAGTGAGAGGGGCAGCCATTCTGGATTTGTTATGATTCTGATGTCAATAACATGGCCATCCTTCAGAAACTCATGGAGTTGCAGAGAACTGGGGTTAAGCAAGCAGAAGATGAGATTTAAATTTCTTCCTAAACTCCATCTTTCCAGTTTCCAGGTCTGTATTTAATTCATAATGTAATGAGCTAAAGTCCCTTGAAAAAAGGAAATCAGGACTTAACTGGCCACCGAGTACCACCAACAAGCCCTGAGAGAGTGTGACCCATTCTGCCTTTTGTCCCTTGTCATCAGCCTCACTTTAAGGGATACCTGAGCAAGATCTCTGGGGGCAGTAGGACACTGGTGGGACACTGGTGAGAATGCTGCAGACCTCATATTCGCCTTTCATTGGTGCCCAGCCAGTGTCTGCCTCTCTAACTCCTCCCTGTTAGGTGCACAGATCCTCACTTGCCCCATTTAGTCCCATCACAGACCACAGGTTTTTCTTAATTTAATATTATCTCCCTTTGGACTGAGCTGTTTTCTGGAAGGAAAAATGAGTTGATACTAATCAAGGTGTACCACTTGCCAACTTTGGAGAACAGTAGCTGAGCCCTGGGCCACACTGACAGACATCAGCAGACTGGGTCTATCCCTCTGCTCACTAGCCTTCTGCCTCATCTATTGCCTAGTCTTGAGGGATAGAGGTCAGAGATGAGGCTCTCAGGTGTGAGAAGCAGAGAGCCCTTGTGTACCCTTCCCCTGTATAGCCTTGGTTTCACAATCTGTAGACTGGAATAGCGACAGACGCCACTTTATAATGGTTCTCAGGTTCTAGAGAGGTGGAGAGGGTGGAGGTGGAGAGGGTGGAGACGGAGAGGGCATCAGTGGTAGTTTCAATGAGAATGGCCCTCAAAGACTAATAAACCTGAATGCTTTGTCCCTCGTTGGTAGAACTGTTTTTGGAAAGGTTTACAAGGTGTGGCCTTTTTGGGAGAGATGTGTCATGTGGGTGGACTTGAAACCACTGAAGAGATCTCAGAAGCCAGCTCATTCTAGACACCCCGTCTCTCTCTGCCTACAATTTGCCAAAGTTGTGAACTCTCAGTTACTACTCTAGCACATGCCTGCCTGCCTGCTGCCTTCCTACCGACCATGATGATAATGAATTCCCCCTCTGAAACTGTAAGCAAGCCCCCAATTAAATGCTTTTTATATAAGTTGCCTTGGTCATGGAGTCTCTTCTCAGCAGTAGAACAGTAGCTAAGACAGAGGCTGAAGGTCACTGCCACTGCAGACTCTAGCTGGCTTAAACAGCTAGGTCCCTCAGCAGAGGAGCTGGCAGCAGTTCCATGTACTCGATGCTTCACGGTATCCCTGTGCCAAGGGAATGTCTTCTGAGGTACACACAGAAAAGCCAGAAACTGTTTTCACATCATTGGGGGTCAGCAGCAAGTCACTAGGGTCAAGCCACTAGGGATGTCCCTCTCACTGCCCAGCAGAGCCCCAGAAGGGTAGAGATTTGTGAAGGGGATGAAGCCTTGGATGATATTTCTTCCTAGGAGGAGGTTAGCCAAATGTCAACATAATAGCCCATACCATGTCACAGTTACTCTCTGAGTTTGGACTTCATCGTCAAATTCAACACAGAGATGCTCGTCAAACTGCCTTGCTCTTTCCTCTGCACCTGTGGGGAGCCAGGATGTACTGGACCACACTGAAGAGAACCCTGGCTCCTGTCCACATCAGACTTACAGTCTGCTTTGTGGATATATAAAAGGTTTGGCATTTATTTCCTAAACAGCAGCAAAAAAAAAAAAAAAAAATCCAAAAATACCCCCAATTTTGTTGGCTTTTCTTAAAGTTTGTCTTAGCATGTTTGCATTGCCAGAACCAAACCAGGAGCTCAGTAACATGGGAACTAGTAACCACCTAGGAAAGGGTTAACGAGGCTAGATTCTGGCAGCAGAAGGTCCAGCTAACATGGCACTGACATCTTTGTGAGGGTGCCTGACTGCATCATAGCATGGACAAAAGAGAAAGGGAGACAGCCTTATGCAGAAAGAAGCAAGCATGAGTGGTGTCACTTGAAACAATCTATATGGTGAGAACTGATAAAGCCACAGGAAGGCCCGGAGAAACACCATCTATTATGAGGGTGGCACCCCATGCCTCCTACTCTCTTATCAGGCCTCACTTCTTGAGGGCCCAGCAGGTCAGTGTTGTCCTGTTAAGGACTAGTCATACAAACCTTTGGGGGCAAACTACATCCAAGCCCTAGTAAACTCACTTTGTGGATTATTACTGTCTCTAGATTGGATTGTGCATCATATGGAGTTGGGGTAAAGTCATCTAACATTAGGGCATGTGACACCAAACATTCAGCCAACTTGCTTTGATCATCCTTGACCATTAAATGATTTTTACATATGTATATATGTATATAAGTGTATAGTTAGTTATTGAGATAGGATCTCAATGTATAGCCTAGAATTTACTAGGTAGACCACAGTGGCTTCAGACTCACAGAAGTCTTCCTACCTCTACCTCCAAGAGTTGAATTCTTTTATCTTAGCCAATCTGACAGGTGTAAGGTGATATCTCAAAGTTGTTTTGATTTGCAATTCTCTGATAGCTAAAGATGTTGAGTACTTTCTCAAGTGCCTTTCAGCCATACCTAATTTTTCTGCCGAGAATTCCCGTTTTAGTTCTGAACCCCATTTTTTGATTGGGTTATTCAAGTTTTGGGGCTCTAGTTTCTTGAGTTCTCTATATATTTTAGAGATCAGTCCTCTGTCACTTGTAGGGTTGGTGAAAATCTTTTCCCATTCTGTAGACTGTTGTTTTGTTGTATTGACTGTGTCCTTGGCCTTACAGAAGCTTCTCAGTTTCAGGAGATCCCATTTATTGATTGTTGGTCTTAGTGTCTGTGCTACTAGTGTTATATTTAGAAAGTGGTCGCCTGTGCCAATGTGTTGGAGGGTATTTACCACTTTCTTTTCTGTCAAGTTCAGTGTAGCTGGGTTTATGATGAGGTCTTTGATCCTCTTGGATTTGAGTTTTGTGCAGGGTGATAGGTTTGGATCTATTTGCATTTTTCTACACACTGACACCCAGTTATGCCAACACCATTTGTTGAAGGTACTATCTTTCTTCTATTAAATATTTTTGGCCTCTTTGTCAAAGATCAGGTGTTTATAGGTGTGTGGGTTAATGTTGGGATCTTCAATTCTATTCCATTGATCCACAAGTCTGTTTTTATGCCAGTTCCAGGCTGTTTTTATTACTGCAGCTCTATAGTATAATTTGAAGTCTGGGATGGTGATGCCTTTTGAGGTTCTTTTGTTGAGCAAAATTGTTTTAGCAGTCCTGGCTTTCCTTTTATTCCAAATAAAATTGAGTATTCTTTCAAGGTCTGTAAAAAAAAAATTGTGTTGGGATTTTGATGGGAATTGCATTGAATCTGTAGATTGCTTTTGATAAGATTGCCATTTTCACTATGTTGACCCTACCTATTCAGGCTACTAAGTCATCTTGGCAGCCTAAATTATTTATTTTTAATGTCGTATCACTTCTGCAATGTGTACCCTGGCAATGTGGGGTACTTGTGCAGTCTCATCGCTTGGGAAGCTAATATCTATCGGAAGATTAGGAGTTCAAAGCCAGCCTAGGCTATACAAAACTCTGTCTCAAAAAAACAAAAACCAAAGTGCATAGGAGCATGCACACACACCCCAAACCAAACTAAGCAAAGCAAAACACACAAAACAACAACAACAACAACAAAAAACTCACCAACAATAATAGAGACTTTTTAGCAGTACCAGGTTTGTAGCTGAAGAAACCATATTTGAGCTCCTACCTTTCCTTTGGCTCTTTTAACTATCATGACCACCGTAGTTATCATTTTAGTTGGGCATGGTATATGAACCTGTAATCTTAGTACTAGGAAAGGAGAGACAAGACAATCTCATATGTGTAGATGGCCTGGGTACAGAGTGAGATCCTGTCTCAAAAGGAAAGAGGCAGAGAGAGGAGGAGAGAGGGAAGGAGGGAGGTATGCGGGGAGAAGGAAATGAAAACAGCAAAGTTAACTATATTTAAGCTCCATGGTGCAATAACTAATATGTGACAGTCCTCCTTTATTCCCTATGGGCCCAAGCCTTGTAAAGACCCCCTTTCCCCAGGGTCTTTTGAGGGGTGGTAAACCTCTGGCAGCATCCTGGGGAATCCCTGATGCCCCAAATGTCAACCATTTAGTTGTGGAATTGTGGGGAAGTTGGGGGCAGGTCTTGGGTAGACAGCCATGGGGTCAGGCAGAGACACTGAGAGGAAGAGAGGTTTACTGTCTAACACTGGAGGCTGGGTAGATGTGCATAGCCTCCTCAGGAAACCCACCCTAATCATTCTGGACAAACTATGCTCTATGGTGCCTAAGGCTGGCAGAGCCCCATTGTCTGTCCCCATCTGAGCATGGCAGCCCTCACATATGCACCCCTCAGGTCATGCAGGGACCTTCCTGGCTGCTTACAGCTGCCAATGGTTTTGCAAGCCTGTTTTGCAGTTGGTATGGGAAAGTTAGGGACTCGAAAAGTCACTGTGAGTCCATTTTCTGTTGGTCTTACTGAATGGTTGATGCGACTGGGAAACTCATAAAGGAAACAGTCTTACTGGGGCCTCTTCTCTGGAGGCTGGCAAGTTCAAGATTGGGTGGTGTGGTGGCACCTGAGAAGAACCAGTGCTGCTTTCCAGCACTAATGGGAAAGCAGAAGGATGAGTCAAAGCAACAGGAGATGTGAACAGGAGGGGGAGCCTTGTCACAGCAGTACAGTTTTGCCATAAAAGCAGTGCCCATAATATCCTCCAGAGGCATCAACCACTCATGAGTCTCAAGTGTGAGTTTGGGGAATATATCACATCTAAGCCATAGCAATCAAGGAGCTGGACAACTCTGAGTCCTTGTGCCCATAGCTTTCTGTGTTAGCAAACAGCATGGTGATCTCAGTTAGGGGCTTCCCAGGGGTCATTGGGTCTACTGGGAATGGTCGTGCTGTCCAGAGTGCTGGACATCAGGAAAAAGATGCTGGGTCTGTGCATTCACATCAGGGCCTGAGGAGGCCTATGAGGAATGGCTTGGTGGGATGACAACTGACTTGTGCCTGCAGGTGGCTGCAAGGAAGGGCAACCTACAGGGAACAGTATCATTAAGGTTCTGGACTCCAAGAGGGCTGTCTTCTCTCTGCATCCTAACCTTCATGGAAGGGCTCTGATACATATCTCCTCATTGTGGGACTTCACTTTCATGATTTCATTCAAAACTTATTTGTTTCCTAAAGCCCTGTCTCTAGGTACCATCCTCCTGGGACTGAGGGCTGCCTCTCTGAACCCTAAGTTCCATCTGGCAGATGCTCATCATAGAGAAAAGATTGGGGTACAAGCTCTTGGTGAGTCTCTAGCAATACTCTCAGAACAACACTTTCAGGGAAGTTGAGGCTCTGGGGAGCTGTCGGCCATTCCTTCCTTCACCACATGGTCAAGCAACAGCTAGATGCCTCCTTTCCTTAGCCTTTCCATTTAATGTAATAAAAGATCAAAGGCCTAGGCCAGGTGGTGTGGGAGCTCCTCACTGTACTGTGAATAGGTGATGCCAAGTTAGAAGGCTAATTTTAGACCCAGCTATAGGGAGTTGGACTGAAACCCTGGGGACAGAAGCAAGACTGGAGGGTCGGTCATTGGTGCCTTTGTGTCTTGGTATGCCTCACTAGGTGGCCAGGACCTCTTGGCTCTCATCCTCCATAGCCAACCACTCTCATATTTCAGGTGACAGTGGGATTCAAAGTCCCCCAGGCTATCAGAGTGGGCTGTTCCTGAGGCTCACTCTTTAGATGAGTTCATTGAGATCAGTAAAAAGTCTTGGGTTTAGGGTTCAAAGAGGACAATGCGGTAGACTGGCCTCTTGGGGGGAAAATGAGACTTATTTAAAGGGTTATTAATGCCATAGACAGTCAGACAGATAGCAGCATGGTGGAGGCTCTGAGGAGAGTCCAGTCCATGTGGCAGAGTGGGAGTCCCTTCTTTTAAGTTTCACAGGAAAGTGTTCTGTGCCACGTGACTGGTGAAGAACCTGCAGTACTGCATGCAGTTGGACTGTCTCTGATTGATGGCTGGCAGGGAGATAGAAAGGAGTGTTGCATTTTGGGGAATGAGTGTGTGGCCTCAAGGACATGAGGGAAGTAGGGAGGAGAGCGACTTTAGTTAATATGCATCTGTCATATGGGGTGAGTCACAGATAGTCTGCTAACCTGGGGCCTGTGCACAGAATCAGCCAAGAGAGTGGGAAGAGACTCCACTTAGGTAGGCATGCCCTGAGCACCAGCCTGGTCTGTGTTGTCTTGATTTGTCCAGGAGCTAAGGTGGAGACACTGGTTCTCACTCTGCATCTATCCAATTATTGGGCCCCATGGTACTTCATAGTGGGATCACATGGCCAAACCTAGCCAGTTACCTAATGGCTAAGGAATGAAAATCAGAAAGAGAGGAAGGGATTGACATTACATAGTCCCTGTATGGAGCCACACTTTTAGTGACGGTCAAGCTTCATTCTAGGTCCCGCCTCTAAGTTTCCACCACTCCCAACATTATCCAGCAGGTACCACACTAGAACCGTTGTGCCTTGGGAGACTTGCCAGAGCTAAACAATCAGGGCCACTTAACTAAACATAAGCCAAAGACTGTTGGTGTTGGGTGTGTAGACAAGGCCCATAGTAGGATTAGTGTAATGGTTTTCTCTAGATGCCTTTGTTAGAGTCATTTAGCACATGTCTGGAATTTTTTAAATTTCAAAATATTTTAGATTTACAGGAAAATCAAATGAGTAGTAGTGCAAACAAGAACAACACCTCCCATGTGCCTAGAGCATACCAAACACCAGGAAAAAAAACTTCAGCTCAGTGTTCAGAACTGCCCTGTGGGTGGCTCCAGACTCTTCATCCTAAGCAAACCACAGGGCAGCAGTGTCCATAGAAAGTGGCAGAATTTGGATTTGAACTTGGGTGATATGGGACTCATGTGCCACATGTGCCACACCTTGGTATCCTGATTATTTGTGTTGTTTATTTTACCTTAATAATGCTAAAGAGCCTAGGGCCTGTGGGGAGGGAGTAGATGTTCAAGGCACCGATGCCCTTCCCTAGGTCCCTTGTCTTCTATGAATGCATTTACCATGCTGTCCCCACACAGGCCAGCACCTCAGAAGCTGTCATTCCTACTGCTCCTCAGTCCTTGGCTGAGGAACATGCTTTGCCCATACTCTGGGCATCAACTTTCATGCTGGCATTGGTCCTGTAACAGCTGCCTGTACCATCAGTTTAGAGTTGGCATCTGTGGTCAGAACCCTGGAGGATGCGTGAGTTTGAATTTGAAGGGGTTCTTGTTATCACCTGCATTCCTTCCTGTTTCCTTGCATTGTATTGACTTTCTGGACACTTCCTGATTGAGCCCATGCCCCTTAATTCAGCAGAGTTCTGGCATGCACAGCACCACTCCTGCTTTATTTAGGAGGTATGCGTGGTCATGTGATGCACAGTTCTTATTCAACGTGTACATGTGCTCAAGCACTGCATGTCTCTTTCCAATTTGCCTTTTCTTTTTTCTTTGGTTTTGCTTTGTTTGTTTGCTTGTTTGTTTTGAGACCTTCTCACTGTGATGTCTTGGCCTCAGACTCCTAGGCTCAAGCAATCTTCCCACCCCAGCCTCTCAAGTAATTGGAACTTCAGGTGCTTAACCTCCCAATATGACTCAGTCTGCCCTTATTGACTGCTGTGTCTTTAAGCCCTTTCTGTGCCAATAAGTCCTGACTAGCTAGTGAATATATTCACAGAGGTCTCCAGCAGGCTTTCAACCTGGGGTTGCTGAGCTTCTGTTCTAGACCCTGATAGGCAAGACACTTCACCCTTAGGGCCTCTCCTCACATCATCAAGTCTCGCTCCCTGCATATAAGAATTCTCTGGAGGTCATCTCCAGGAGGGAGGAGGGCACTGGCAGACCTAGTATTGAGTGAGGAGCTTGCAGACAGCAGCCTGTGGAAGCGCCAACCTGGCTGATGTCTGGGCAACGTGGGCGTCCATGTGGACTGAGTCAAGATGTGCATATATTTCCACCCATAATTCTTCTGCCCAGAATATTCCTGAAGTAAACTCTCAGAGACTAAAGTTAAGCAAATGTCTTATATCATTGCTCTATGACTAAAAAAAAATTAAAATGTTGGCAATGGCTTTGATATCCCAAAATAGGGACTTAGCCTTATAATGTACATTATAACACATGTAGAGAAGGAACCATTAAAAATAAGGATTGTGGAGACTTGAGAGCTGGCTTAGCTCTTAAGCATATGTACTATTCTTGCAGAGGACCTGAGGTCTGTTCCCAGCACTCCATGTTGGGCAGCTGACCATAGCCTATAATGACAGCTCCAAGCAGTCAAATGCCTCTGGTCCCTGGAGGCTTCTGCACTTGTATACATAGACACACATGCATACACACTTAGAATCTAGGGCCAGGACAACTGCCACAAGGCCAAGGCTATATAATGAGTTCAGGCCAGCTATGGCTGTTTAGTGAGAACTTGTCTTAAAAGAGGAAAACAATAGGGTTTTTTCTTTAATGATACCAAAGAGCATTCATGAAATAATGGGGAGTGGAAGAAGCATAGCTGTCAGCTCAGGGGTCATACCAGCAGGCCAGGACAAGTGCCCTGGGAGGCAGCAGGCACCAGGTGGGGGCTGTGGATTGTTTGGGTTTCTTATCACAACCTGCCATGAGTGTAGGCCAAAGAACAACCTTGGGTGACATTTCCCAGGTGCTTTCTGCCTTATCTTCGAGACAGGTTCTCTTACTGACTTGAGTTCATCAATTCAGTTGGATGGCCCATCCGGGTACTAAGCCTCCGGTCTCTGCCTCCCTAGCATTAAAATTACAGGCATATGGCACAATGCCTGGGTGCTGGGAACTAAACTCAGGACCTCATGTTAGCAGTTCCCATTTCTGTTTACTGGGTCTAGACATGAATAAAGCATTGGAGTAGCATGAAACAATGGTTCTCAGTGCCCACAGCTCAGCACTGGGTACAGTGTGACCTTGTTCAGTGCTGCAAGGAGAGAACAGGATGCTATGGGCTCCCATACATCTCTCTGGCCAGATTCTGAGGTCAGCTGATAGGGTTAGGAATCCTATCCCTTGTTCATGGACTTAGACATGAAGAGTACTAGAGCTGGAAGCCAGGGGTTTGGGTGAGCAGGATCTCTAGGTTTAGAGACAGGACTAAGAAAATGGCACCCAGCGGATGGGAAGAGAACAGAGACTGCCAAGACACAATGAGGGAGGGACTTTATTGGCCAGGTGCCCAGCAAACCCTCATCTTAAAATTCAGTATTGAAATGAGTACATCTGAATCTGAAATAGGTCCTCCCATAACTTCTGTGTGGCCTCAAGCAAGTGACTTAACCTCTCTGAGACTCAGTTTCTTCATGTGGAATGTGAAAAAGTCAGTGAATTGGTCACTGAAAAAATGAGATACAGGAAACATTTAGTGGAGCATGATGTCCAGTTGGCTGTGGTGGCTACAGGGTGATGGTCATATGGATGGTCACATAACTGCTTCCTTTGCTTCTCAGAATGAACTAAGGAGGACTAGGTACTCCAGGTTGCAAAAGACATGAATTTGCTTTTCTCTGGTCAGGACTGGCTTATCCTGGCTAAGTATAGAGTGCTGATGCCCCTGCCTGCCTAACTCAGCAGTCCTGAGATGACTGAAGGTCCCCTGCACTCCTCTACTGCTGGTGCCTCAGCCCTGGCTCTTCAGTTGGCTGTCCTGGCATGCCATGTCACCTGTCTGGGTCTCTGTTTTCCTCTGTTGTGGAGGATCCAGTCCTTCCTCCGAGGTTGGAGAAGACAGCAGAGCACAAGTGTGGGGGTGTCCAGATGGCAGACCCAGCTGCACTTTGGTAACAAGAAGGTAATGGTGTGGCTTTAAAAAAAAAAAATGCCATTTTCTGGCCAGAGAGCCAGGAGCCTGTGATCTGCTTCCAAGCCCAAGGAGGAAGGAGGACATGATCTATTGGTGCTGCTGAGTACTGGAGGGGGGTTAATTAAAAAAGGTGGCTGGAAGATGAATTTCTGGAGACACAAATTGGAAACCAGTGGAAGCTATTGATCTGCTTAATGGGAAGCCAATGGAGTTGGAACAGGCAGTGGCCAGGCTGAGGGTGGCACGTGGACAAGTCCTTCCTCGCCTTCTGAGGCTGGGGGAATGGGCAGAAGGATTGAGGCAGGGCCCATCCTAACACCCTGGTAGGGAGCACAGAGACCCATCCCAACCCCTTGTTACCTTCAGTAGCCTGATTTTTGACAAGGTGATGAATATCTTCATGCTTAGCCCCGTCATCTGGAAGCTCCTGATTCCTGGGGTGGTGGGAAGGTCTAGGGAGGGATGATTGAAGGTAAGTGTGGCAGGCACAAGTTCTCAGTCCTGCAGGCAGATCATAGGGACTAAACAGACCCTAATCGCTGCCCTCCAAGCTCACATGTATAATACCAGCAAAGACAGAGAGAATAGGAGGTCCCATGGCTGCAGGTACCAGTGGCAACTGAATATGAAGCACCAGCCATTCTCTAAGTCCCCAGTGCCCTCCCTGACCAGACGGCAACATGGAGGAATGCTTCCTGCATAGCTTATGTTCTCCAGAGCCCTGTAATAGGCAGGACCCAGGATTCACAGCAATCCTCTGAGACAGGGAAGGCTGCAGCATGGCTGGAGTTGAGGCATCCTTCTCTCATATCCCCAGTTGGACATATGTGCACCAGACAGCTTGCAGGTGAGACTTGCCCCAGGGAAGGAGGCTATTGTTTGACTCTATGTTTTAGTTCCCAGACTTCATAGGGTTTGTCTCTGAGGCAGAATTGGCAGGTGGCTGGACTGTTAGAGCTTGATGTTCCTTGCAGGTAGACCTGCCCACCTTCCCTGCCTGGCTGTCACCTAGTAGGGCTCCCTCGTCAATTCCCTTCCCTCAGTCTCTGGGCCTCCCTAACTCTTATCTGCCCTTCCAGCAACAGAGGGAACTTTTAAATACTAAACAACTGTCACTGTCTGTCCTGAGATCCCACACACATAGCTTGCTGCTGCAGTTGGTATAATGCTGAACTTCTTCCAACCTTCCAGCCTTGCAGCCTCACACCAGTGACCTCCTAGCCCCACAGCCTCCCAGCTCTCCTCCTAGCCTGCCTCCTTTCTCACCTCCTTTTGCTCAGTTGAGGTTCCTTCTGCCAGTTTGTCTCTATCCTCAGGACCTTTGGACCTGCTGTCTCTGCTGCCTAGACCACTGTTGCCCAGGTCTTCCATTGTTGGCTGGCCTTGTTAAGTCTCTGCTAAGGGTTCCTCCTTGTAGAGGCCCTCCCTGAGCCTCCACAGCTGACTGAACTCCCTCTCAAGGCATTCTTTGCATGCACTTGTTTATTAGTTTTCTGTCTGTCCCTCTTCCTACTCAGTCCCCAGGGCCAGGGTTCAATAAACACTTGTAGAATTAATCAATGAACAACTGCTAATCTGCAGGAATCCATCTGGGAAGGAACCTGGCTTGCCTGCAGCCCTGAACCCTAAAGGAATTGCCAGTTCTGACCCAAGAATCTGCATCCTTGTAATCTCCTCAGCCTCTGGCTCCATGCACCTCCAAGCTTCAGAGGCAGAGTTACCAGAGATGTCCTGGAGATACAGCACCATGGGTGAATGAGAGGAGCGCCCCCAGGGTGCTGACTCTTATGGAATTTGTCACTGTTCCCTCCCCCAACATGGAAGGACATATAGGCAGAGGATACAGCATGTGAAAGGGCTCCTGCCCAGGAAGAGTGATGTGTGCAAGAGATGAAGGAGCCTGCTAAGCCTATTTTAGAAAGGGGACAGAGAGAGACACAGAGGACTCAGTGTCTCTCTGCCCAGTGAATGACAGACTGAGAACATGGACACTTTGCCACACCTGTCACTTCTTGTCTTCTGCAAAGCCCAAAAACATCTTCCTACTGTTCTCTGTGCAGAACCTTCCCAGTTTCTCCCAGAGTACAGTCCAAGTCCTCCATGTCACCTGCCGCCTCCTCACCTTTCCTCCAGTATGCTCTTAACCTCTCTGACAGGTTACCCTGGCTTTATGCTGTCCCTGAGCACTGCAGGCATGTCTCAGGGCCTTTTCATACACTCTGCCCTCTGCTGGGAATGCTAGCACACCACAAAGGAGCCTCCTTCATGTGTGTTCTGCTTTTATGGGCCAAGGAGCATGGGCAGGGTTGGAGGATGGGGCTTTGATGCAGTGATGCCAAGGAGGCCATGGTCAGAGACCAGGAACTCTGCTGTGTTGGGGTCACCTGGTGGGAAGAAAGCCTGTCAGTTTCTGTGAGCCTTTCTCAGAGCCACCTTCACCTTTAGGGTGATGGTGGCTTTTGATCAGAGTCTAAAACTATTCATCTTGCTGCTCTGAGGTGATGGGGGATGGGACTTGAGACAATGGCCTGTGACCCTGCTGCTTCCCCAGGCCACTCACAGCAGTCATGTAGAGACCAACACTATGCTCTGCCTTACACACAGGTCTCTGCAGCCCTCATCTGTCATTTGTGGGACACAGTTGGTGGGACACAGTTGGTGGGAAACCTCTTTTAGACTCACAGCTTGGCTCCCTGGGAACCTCTGTGTGTACCGGTCACTGTCTGGTGTCTAAAGAGGTTGTGTGTCAACATCATGATTGGTTCCTAATCTACATCCTACAGTATGCTGTTGAAAGAGGTAATTGAGAAGATTTTAGTATATGTCCAGGAGAATTTTCTTAGGCCAATTTGAGAGCCTTCTCCAAAAGAAGAAACCTCTGGGCCCAGGAAGCAACTTCCTTTGTGGATTTGACTGTTTTAGGAATTTAATGAAAGTGGAGTTTCAGAGAGTTTCTCTCATGCTGTGTGATGTGAGGTTTTAAGATTTATTTACTTTTAGTTTATGTGTATGGGTGTTTTACCTGCATGTATGTCTATGAATACATTCCAGAAGGCCAGAAGAGGGCATTGGATTCCCTGGAACTGGAGTTACAGACATTGTAAGCTGTCATGTGGGTTTGGGGAATCAAACCTGAGTCTTCTGCAAGAATAGGAAGTGCTCTTAACCATTAGGCCATCTCTCCATTAACCACTGAGCTCCATGATGTGATCTTTGACTCCCTATTTCCCCTAGCTCAGGGCCTGCACACAGCTGCCGCCTGCCTCTAACACCATTCCTTGATATCTCCGTGGCTCTCTGCCACCCACACCAGTGTGAACTTCTGCACTCCTCAGTTTAGTGATAACTCTTTCCCTCCCTGTCCTCCCAACTCACACTGGCTTTGTTTCTATTCATAAAAGTTTTCTTATTTAGAGCAGTCTTTGCATCTTCCAATGTCTAATATACATCCTTTGAAACCCCCTTTCCATAGCATCTCCTCCATGGTACTACCAGTTTCCTGCTTTCTATACTACCCCCAAACTCCAAGTACTTAATTCTTACTAGGTTTTAACTTGTTCTCTTCTTTGTTGGTACTGTTGCTAGTTGGCCTTCCTGAATAGTCAGTGATTTGGTCTTCTCCTCCATTCTGCCCTCAGTGCACAGAAAGGTGGCTGTGCATAATGGTACTTTAATTAATGGTTGAGTGAGTGGAGAGATCCTAGGGTCTTCTGGAACCCCCTTACTGTTCTGACCCAGCCCAGGATGCAGTGAGGCCTTGTGTCAGTGTGGACATGAAGAACATTCTGCGGTTGGCTCAGGGATGCTCAGCTTTGGTCTCCAGAGCTTGCATAGATTTGGAACTGCATAGACCGAGCCCCTTGAGGATGTGTAGTGTGCAGGGCAGATGGACACAAAGAACAGATTTGCCCAGCTTCCCAGTGACAAACTGCGGGTGATGAATGTTGGGTCTGTGTGTTATTCATCAGTTTAAAGTTGACTGCACAGCCAGAGTGATTCCGGGGCGGGGGATGCTTCCCTCCTTCTTTCTCATCAATCATCAGCTCTGCAGGCAGCTACTGAAGTGGATAGAAAGTGGGGCTAGAGAAATAAAGGGCCTTCAAGGCCCAGTGATGTTTCCTCAGTCCTGTGGCCTAGAAGTGGGATAGCATGCTCATGCAGAAGGATGGGGCCAGTTCCCAGGAGAAGATTTGGACTCCAGCTGTAATGCAAGAGGAGCCTTGTGCAGGGTCTGGGGATGCACAGCAGGTATTCAGGCCAAGGCCACCCCAACTATAGACTGAGATATGGATTCGAACTTGGCTCTGCCCTGAAACACTGTGAGCAGTGAATTTCCTTGTCCTGACCTTATTATATTCTCTATGGGCCAGCAGCCAGGGTGCCCTTCCAGGGTCTGGGGGATAGAGGGCATCCCAGGACATTGCCTGACATGGGAGAGGGAGTTCTGATAGGGGGGTCTAGCTATTAGACACAATAGCCCTGTCTAGGAGTGTGGCAGGGCTAGACCTGAAGCAGTTCCTCCTGCTGGGACAGGCTTCTCAAGTATCCGTGGCTATGCCTTGGCACAGGCTCTTTGCCCTAGAAATATGGCTTCTTAGCTTGCAAGAAAACTTTTATGTACCTTTTAAAGCCTACCTCCCATAGTACCTCCTCTACAGTGTCTTCCCTATGGTAAGTAAGCGTCCTGCCTTCGGGCCAGATTCTTGCTAGACATGCCAATTACCTAGTGTGTTTGTAATCAGCTCTGTTGAGTGACTAAATGAAGGAAAAGGTAACTTCACAAGCAGTTCTTCCACACTTGACCTTGCCACGTTTTCTACATCTAAGACCAAACTCTGGGTGAGGGGTGGGGAATGTCCTGAGTGCAGTTCGCTTCTGTGTCTCCCGTTGCCAAGGTCAGACCTTGGTACACAGTTGGTGCTCAATAAATGTTTGCATAGATGAGAAGAAAACAGGGGCTGGAGGCTGAGCCCACTCTTAGCAGGTTGGTAACACTTGCCGTTCAATAGATAATCTGCACAGATGAGAAGAAAACGTGATGATGGCAGGCTGAGTCCACACAGTAGCCTGCTAGTCAGGGATGTTCCATGCAGTTCTGTCCACTGCTTTGCCTCATAATAGATGACATCACAGATGTGGTCCATGAGGCAGAAGGTCCAGGGAAGTGAGAGCCAAGGTGGGAACTAACTGGGCCCTCTGAGAGCTGGCTCTGTCCCCATGAGCTGTTTAGAGATGGAAATGCAGTGCAGATCATGGCCTTACTCTGGCCTCCCCTCCAGCCTCCCTCCATGCAGCTGGCTCAGCACTTTTCCTTTGGGGCTGCAGACAACCCACCTTCCCAGCTCCTCCAAGCGCAGCTGCAGCCCCTCCCGCCCTGCCAATCAGACTCCCATTGTCTCCACATCTGCCTGGGCTGCAAATTGCCAGCATGAATCTCGCTCAGCATCTTCCATGGGAGGACATCCCAGCTCTTTTCCACAGTACCAGTTCCTAAAAGGCTGGTGATTGCATCCTCAGTGTCCCGCCAGGCCTACCCAAGGGGAAGGCTAAGGAAAAAACCCCAGGTGTCCGTGGAGAGGGGTGAGGCAGTGATGAGCACCCAGCAGGAAGCAGTTGTAGCTGGAGATAGTTTTGGGTGCATCGAGTAAGGAACATTTAGGAATGTCTTCTGTTCCGTCTTTCTTTTCGGGTGCTGCTCTAGCCAGAAGTGGGCTACATCTTTAATATAGCTCATCAGAAAAGCATTCCCAGAGAGTCAGACTCATTCCAGAGGCTCTGGCCCAGGAAATCTAGATAGATCCAAGAAAGTACTTACAAGTCTCAAAGATCTCATGGTGATTAGAGACCAAACATACACAGTACTCAGATCAGGAAGAACAAGGATTGGGCTGTACCAGGGTCAGCTCCTGGCAGGCAGTACAGCAGGAGTCAGGCCTGCTTCCCTGTAGGGTATGGCTGTTAAGCATTGTGAGCCAGAAATAAAGTATAGAGGGAGGATGCTCAGAGGAGGTTGGACCTAGATCCTGCCCTGGGCTCAAACTAACTACACACCTATATCACTATTAGGTAGTGGGCACTGCTAGCCCTCAGAAACATGCTGTGCTCAGCCCAGGATTGATGGGTGATATTGAGAAGCCTGCTAGATGCTAATCCAATCTCCTGCTACCCTAGGGTCCCAGTTTAGATCTAGAGAAGTCTAGTACTCTCTAAAGATCACACAGCTGAACAGGCTCTGCAGGGCTCCACAGGAGGAGGATCAGGAGCTTACAGTTGACTTATCCAGTCAACCTGGCTCTGACCCCCATGGCAGTTTGCAGGAGACCAGACCCCAAACTCCTTAGCTTTGTTTCTGTATCTGTGCAGTGGGTCAATAGTGGATCCTTTCTTGCTGGGCTATCCATAGGAAGTGCTCAGCACAAGCCTGCCACAAGCCTGGTCAGGGGAGAAGCCAGATGTGATCTTGGGCTAGGACGATTATGTTCAGGTGGGAACATAATGAAATAGGCCTAGGGACTATGCCACACATTTCTGCATCTAGCAAGCTTTGGGCGCATAGATAAGCACAGTGAACAGGGGTGGGGATGTGAGGTAGCTCCTCTAGCCTATAATCCTACAGGTGTCAGTGGGAGTCTGGGTCTAATTCAGAAGGGCATTGGAGGAATTATCCAGAGGAGCAAATGGTCCAGTCTATGAGTCTTTAGCTGATGGGATCAAAGATGATGTCACAGTTGGCACCTGAGATCCTCATTCTCAGGAAGGTGATAGCTTAATGACAAGGTGGCCCCTGTACTCCACAGCCAAACTTCTGAAGCCCAGAATCTAAAAGATCCTGCTTGGGCTGTTTCTCATTTGCCAGGCTTGGGCCATCCCCTGTCACTGATCCCAGAGGGAATGGAGATTTTAGCCAGACTGGATAGATCTCAGGCATATCTTGAGCCTGCAGGGATGGCAGCTACGACCAAGAGGGTGACCCACCTGAGTCCTTGGATTGGATATGGCAAGAGTTCTAAGTATCATGGGCCTGAAAGGATGCTTGCAGAAGTTCCAACCACAACTGGAGCCTGGATGCAGGCAGAGGATCCAGTCATGGCTGTCTATGGAGTCTTCAGTGCCTATATTAGAACCACCAGGCACCAGTGCTTCCATGGGTGCCCTTGGCCACGTGCTACATACAACCTGATATGTGAAGGAGTGCGGCAAAATTACATCATTTGTGGGCCATCCTGGGCCTTGTTTTCCCAGGTCTCCACTCATCTATGAGCCCTAGGACTAGATCTATCCATGAAGAAGCCTATTGTCCCAAGGCAGGAGGGATGGCAGGTTTTTTTGTGGTATTGCCTTATATATATAGGGCATAGGTTTTCCAGTTCTAAGGAGCCACTGAATTCCTGTGGGCAGACATAAATGGAAGCCTTCAGTCCTCACGGTCTCTAAGTCTTGCTAGTCTTGGGAGCTGTGAAGACAGAAGTTCTGACTACCCACCTAAGGAGCATCTAGGCCATTGGTTCTCAACCTGTAGATTGAGACCTTCACAGGAGTCACTTATCAGATTTTGACTTATGAGCCATAACAGTAGCAAAATTACAGTTATGAAGTAACAACAAAATAATTTTATGGTTGGAGGGGGAGTCACCACAACATTAGGAAGGTTGAGAACCACTAGTCTTTAAAAACCTAAAATATCTAGGCCCTTTTATTACATAGGGTTTGCTACAATAATCCTAGGGACTGAGATGCCACCCAGAATTTGCAACACAGAGGATTGGGGTCTGGGACCCCAAGGTGCTCAACACAGCCAATTTGAGAAGATGACATCTGAGATTATAGCTATGGGAATGGAAAGTACACCATGGGCAACAGACACAATAAACACAAAGGCCCACAGGCTTGATAAAGCTCTCTGCTTTGGGGATAGAAGGATGCTAGTATGCCTGTAGCAGAGTAGAGGGACCTAGCATCAGGATAAAAGTGGGCTAGGACCTAAAGGCCTGTTTTCTTCCCTGTTATGTACTCTATGACCCATACTTTGCCCAGATAACAGACCCTACTGCATCTCTGAAGCAAGAGGTAGCAGAAGGCAATGAAGTTATCAGAGAGAGTCCAACAGAGCACAGTAGCTTGGGTGTGGGGGAGGCTTGCTGCAGGCCCGAAGAGGAATCCAGCCCTTAGAGTCTGGCTACTGTGGAACTGACTAGTCCTGGGGTTTCATGCTTTTGATGATATTGAGGCAGCTAAACACTGCCCTCTGCTGGGGTACCTGTGTATAATACTCGGAGCTTTCTTGAGAACTAACAAACCTCAGACCCTCTGAGGCCTTCTGCAGCTGCTCAGCTTTTATTGTCTCCCTCTTGCTTCTTTCTAAGCAGCTTGTTCTGACCCAGCACAGTACAGAATGGCTTGACCTTAGAACAACACTTGTGCGCATGATCTCTATCTTGTCTCTGAGTCTCAAGGCTGGAGGCATGGGGACAGAAAATACAAAATAACTACTCTGCTTCAGGGTAGCCCAGTCAGGATTCCCCAGACCTGCCCACCCTTGTCTATCTATGACAGCACCTTCCTGCTCATCTCCATGGTAGAGCTGTACTTCTGAGAATGTGCCCAGGGGAGTGGCAAAGTCTCGGCCCCCACACAGCATGTGACTCTCAGGAATTGCACTCTGCTTGCCCACACCTCAGTCCTGGACATATCTACAGCACCTAGGTTAGAGGAGAGAACAGTAGTCCAGGCATGGAATGGCACAGTGAACAGAGCAGGGCAGGACAGAGGGGCTGAGGGGTCAGGCTGTAGCCCAGGAGGAGTGACTTCCAGGATTCTCCACAGCTCTGAACTGTTTCTGCAGTATCTGCAAAGATTTTGTTGGGGGGGGGGTTAGGAGGAAGGAAGAAGGATAGTTGGACTTATGGTAGAAGCATGAGACCCAAGAATATTCATCCCTTGGCATTCAAAGTGGACACCTTTGTACACCAAAAGCCATGCCACTCAAGCTCCACATGTGAACAGCCTCATGTTCCACAGCACCTGTGGTAGGCCTAGGGAAGCTGGAGATATCTTCCAGTATCTAGAGTGAATGATTGTTTTGCTGTGTGGATTAGGAATCTGGCTTTGTTCTGCACTGATGCAGTATCTTTAGGGAAAACGTCCAATATGGCTAAGTCCAGGGATGCAGAGCCTACAAGAGCCACTGCACTTAACAGGGCTGCCCCAGACATCATTCCAGCCTAGGTCATAGGAGACATGTATCTGTTCATCTATCCAGTGTCCTGTGAAGACCAACTGTGTGCATGATGTGGGGGAAGCTTTGGAGCCGATCAGTGACTTCAGACATGGCCTTGCAGCTGCCATCAGCCCAAGGTGACACCCTCTGAGAATGGCAGTGGGCCCATGGGTGATGGTACTGAGAAGGATGGTAAGTAGCTGTAGGGGCAGAGGTGAAGGGGGGACCTTGCTCAACCCATGTTGAATGAACCTGAGACTCAAATGGTAAGTGGTTAAAGATGGTTTTGGGGATGGCAGGAATTAAATGAAGGGCTTTGGGGTTGGGTAGGGGTGTGGAAGATCACTACAGCCCATGAGAAGAGAAAGTTTAAGTCAACTAAGGGCACAAATGTGTTATCTTCCAGCATAACAACTGAGTTTCTTTGTGATGAGAATATCCCAGTACATGTTCACGTACAGTCCAGGGCAATGTGGTCAGGGCTGTGTATCTAGGCTCGGTTAAGCTTGCCTTGTGTGTTCAAGTGCTAGTGGAGAGGACAAATTTGAGCTTGGGGTCCAAGTCTGAGATATTTTCCGAGTTCACTGGCTGATGGGACATGGATTCTTCTGATGTGGTAGGTACCTGAATATGCCAGGAGAGAGAACACAGGTTGGAGGGCAGGAGTTTAAAGGGTGTGGAGGCCTGGCTGAGGATCTGAGGACTACCTCTGCAGGAAGCTATAGGCTCACTGTCCTACAGACTCATGAGTTCTGCCCTTATAGCACTCATGACTATGGGGAGGCAGGTGTGAGACTGTACTTGGACCTGGGGTTACATTCATTCACTCATTCTCTCATTCATCAACTCACAACATTTTATTGAGTAGTTACTATATCCCAAGCACTAGGGTTACAGCCCTTGAAAGATCAAGGCCGTCTTCTTATGAGGCTCGGGACTGAGCTTGCTGTGCCCCCAAAACCTTGGTCATCTTCCACCCACCTGGGTCAGCAAAACCCCCATGGAGGAAGAGTCTAGGAGAGGGGGCACTGACTTACTCAGGTAGAAAAGTGTATGATTTCCTGGGAAGGATCCTGACATAGGGGTAGAACAAAGAATATTTGCTAAACAAAAACTGCCTAAGCTCCTCCTGTAGCTCAGCCTGCTCTGGGCACCTGAGAGACAAAGACTAACCAACCATGGCCCATCAGGCCCTACTGGCTATGAACTTTGTGGGAAGTACCATTCTTCTCAAGCACCACAAGTTTCCTTCCTTAATCTGTCAGGGTTTGGGAAGGAGGTATCATTCATGCCTCAGACAGAGCATCCAGCAGCTTGACAGGTTCCCAGAGCCCACAGGGTTCTGTCACCATGCCCACTACCCATTATTCTGTTACACAGATTCTCTGTGCCAAGGACTATGCAGGCTGCACAGCTCTGGGACACTAGTTGCATCCGCAGCTAATAACTGCTTCATACAATTGTGCAGTACATAGCTTACACCACTTTTCCTGCTCAATGGACGTGTTCTTACCTACCTCATTGCACATGCCCCTGGAGACACTGTTCAGCATCTGTCGTAGGCCACTGTGCTCTCAATGGCCCACTGTACATATTCACTCATTTGGTTTTCCTTTTTGTTTAAGATTTTTGTTTTTACCACCCCCCCCTCTCTCTCTCTCTGTGTGTGTGTGCCAGTCTGTCAGAGGAAGGGACTGGATGACACATAAGGTGCATTGTCTAAAACTGGGAAAAGCATGCGGGAAGGCCTGATTTGTCCCTTAGCCCCTCATAAACCAGGTGTAGTGGTACACTCCTGTAAGCCCAGCACTGAGGATGCAGAAGCAGGAAGATCAGAGAGGTTCAAGGTTATCCCCATCTTTACTGTGTTAGAGGTCAACCTAAGACTGTCTTTAAGAAAGAAAGAAAGAAAGAAAGAAAGAAAGAAAGAAAGAAAGAAAGAAAGAAAGAAAGAAAGAAAGAAAGAAAGGAAATGAAAAATTCTTCAAATTGAAAGGCCTCAGACAAGTTTAGTTGAAGAAGCAGGGCTTCTGGGTCCAGACCAGTGCTTGAAGTCACTACTTCACAGCTGTGAGTGGGAAGCACAGCCTGCCTCAAGTTTGAGAACTTCCCAACCCCAAGTCCCCAGCTGATGGTAGAGGTGGTGCCAAGCCTTGACCACTGGACTTCACTATCTGACAAGAGATGAGATTTGGGAGGTGAGTTGGAAGACGCCCCTCCTAGAGCCACTGCATCTCAGATCTGGTCCTAGATCACTCTGCACTCCCTGCTCAGAGTCTCAGGATTCACTCAACAGCACCCCTCTTGTTTCTGTTCACCCCACCTCCCAGGCAGATGGCTCCCAGGAGCTTCACTTGTTCCCTCTAGAAGCTGCAGCATCAAGAACAGGGCAACACTGACCAACATGTTTTTCTCCCCATCCAGGGCTACCCAGTACAGCTTGGGCTTCTTCGTGTATTGCTATGGCAATCTTTGTGCACCACAGCCAGCCTGACACACACTGAGGCAAGCCTGGCTGGCGGAACTGATGTCAACCCTTGTGGTCCCAGATATTAATTCATTCTCAAGGGTGCCCTCAGGATCTTCTTAGCTGTCTTGGGGTGGGAATCTGATATCCCCCAAGTCAGGGGATGGGGTACCCAGTGAAATCTGGCTTGCTGCAGAAGGGAGTGTTTGCTAGGGTTCCAGAAGCCCACATATATCTCCAAAGATAATTGCTTAGCGGCTGCTCCTTCCTCAGCCACTCTACAGTGAGGGGAGGGGCTGTAGACAATGGAATCCCTAACCCAGCCTTCCCCACAAGGTCTTCCACATCCAGAACACTGGCCACAACTGTGATTTGAGAGGCATATGATATGCAACTGCAGCATGGAAGACTATGGTTTCCAGTCTGTGATCCGGCCCTCTGAATGTGATGTTGGGCAGAGAGCTGGCTGCAGAAAAAGACACATAATGCGAGGCCACTTACATACAGCTCCAAATATGTACACTGCTCAGGCTGCCTATGTGTGAACCACTGACTCAAAAAGGTTCCCTACAGATCATTCATGCATTTATGGGAGGCTGAGAGCTGGGAATGAGATGTTACAGAGCATGAACCCAAAGCTTCCAGCATGTTTATCAAATGAGATTTCTCATTGCAGGGAGTTGGTGCGTCATGGTTCACAGTGCTCATTTTTATGTCTTTTGGAAATTTTTAAATATTTTTAACGTCATAGCACATTATCATTTTCAGAATCCATGCAGTACTTTCTATTTCTTGCATGCATGCATATGTGCATGAACACATAGAAAAAGTGCTGGGAGGATGCAGTCCAGACAGATGAAAATCATTTCTTATGCAGAGATGAGCAAAAGGGGCCAGGGGGCAGGGAGGGGAATATACTTTATAAATAGTCTTTTCAATGGGCCTGGTGAAGCACCTTAATCGCAGTATTCTGAGAGGCAGAGGCAAGCAGATCTCTGTGAATTCTAAGACAGCTCAGTCTATACAGTAAGCTCTAGACCAACCAAGGTTACAAGTGAGACCCTGACGCAAAAGAAATGTTCATGCTATTTATACAATTTGCATTTTACTTATTGAAAATGTAAAGCTTCAGGAAAAGCTTTTTTGGGGACTAATGCAGGTTAAGGGGTGCACACACTGTAGCTCAACAATTAGGTCTATGATCACTTGGAAGGAAGATGAGCTGCACTCCCTGTGAAGATGGTCCAATCCTGAGGTGCATGGCTGCCTGCCTGAGTGACCAGCAGCCTTCTCCCTTTTCCCAAATGCTGTTATGCTCCTGCCTAGGGGACAGATGGCCACAGGTTGGAAGACAGAGACATTCTGCCTGAATGTCCCTGTCAGCCTGCAGGCTGGAATTTTCCAGTCTATGGAGGAAAAGTCTGATCAGCATTTTCTGAAATGCTGCTGAAAGCTGCTCCTGCCCCTCATACTACAGGAATGAGATGAGGACCGGGGTATATCCAGAGACTGGCTATAGGGTGCTGTGTGTCAGCCTCAGCCTGAGCCAGTGGGTTGTTGGATGGCTTTATGCTTCTAAACCTGACCAGGGGCTGTAGTGGGATTCAGATGTTATATAAGAAAGCCTTAGTAGCTTCTGAGAATCAGGACTCATACAAGGCGTGGTCAGAATTGATTGGGACCCAGGGAACACTGAGTTCTGCCTTGTTTTGTTCCTGCGCCTTGGGGAGCAGATCAGTAGCCTGGCGTGGAATAGTTTCTCTGTCCAAAAATTGTCTTTAAGGTTCAGTTTGTATTGTGAATGTTCATATACCACTCAATAAATATTAATCCTTTATACAATATATTGCAAGTTTATATTTCTGCAATAAAGGGCAGTCATAGCAAGGCCGACTGCCACTTCAGGCATCTGAGCACAGTTGTAGTGAGCAGGTACAGTCTGCCACACACACCACTTCCTAACTGTGACTTTTGTGCCTTTGGGCTTCCCATCTTGGAAGTTGAACTAAGAAGTCTGACCCTCACTTGGTGATGGCATGCTCTTGCACTCTTTGAACTCAGAAACCTCTGGGGTCTCAAGTTAGAGACCAGCTGGAATGTCAATCATATGATTTTTGCAGTTTTCTTTACCTGGCCAGACCTGACTCTGCCAAGCAGAGATTATCAGATGTGAGAACAGTTGCTGTGTGCTGAACTCAATGCTTGGTCAAAGCCTGGAAGCCTTGGCAGCTGTTTCTGAGTGTGGAGGCCTTCCACACTTATTCTGCTTTAAAATATAGCACAAGCAAGATATGTGTGCCTCTCTGGAGGAAGGTCTAGAAGAGATACAGGTGTGCAATAGATGTCATGTGTCCGAAGGGAGCTCAGGTGTGGAACTTGAGAACAGAGTGCGCTCAGGGTAACCATTTCTCTCTCGCTGCCTTAGTTTACACATCTGTGACAGGAGAGTGGGAAAAGAAGCTCCTCTTTAAGAAAGTTGAAAGGGTATTGCTGGAGCACGGGTGCACTGGCGGGCTCGCCTTGCCTCAGTGTTAGTGCCCATCCCCCAGCTGCCTTTCTAAGCAGCTGATATTTCCCAGGTATAAAAACAATAGTACCCTAAACAGAAAGACTCCTTCCGATGGTGTGGTGGTATTCTGATTTTTGATAAGCTATAGCACAACTCAATCAAGGAGAGAGATGGGGACAATTTACCCTGTGATAAACCCACACGAATCTGAATCATTCCCCTGACAGCTTTCTCCTCATGGGCCAAGACCATAGGATGACTGGACATTTTTAGAGTCCCCTGCACTTTGGCTACCCAGATGCTTCCGCAGTTACTCTGCTGCAAACAAAGACCCTCCACGAGAAGAATGAGGTCCTCTTCATCTGTCCTCTGTCCCTCTTCGCTGTGCAGCTTTCTTTACGTTGCTCACTGTCTCTGGGATCCATTTGCTCTGTAATAAGAGAACAGAACTCAAGAGTGAAGTATCCTCCAACTTCTGTGGCTCTCAGAGGCTGAAGAAATAAGCTGGCAACTGTCCTCCCAACCTCATCTTTTCATGTGCCCCTCCCCTGGAGGCAGCTTTGCAAGTAAAGACTCAGGCCAGACAAAGTGCTGGCTATTCCACCTTCCATCCTGAATAAATGAGGACCCTTGTGCCTCCCCAGGGTCTGATTGTGCATTAAAAGGCATTCCTTGTTCACATGATCAGCTGGGTTTGAGATTCTTGACTGACAGTAAACAGGTTGCCTGCTTAAAAAGAAGAAGAAGAAGAAGAAGAAGAAGAAGAAGAAGAAGAAGAAGAAGAAGAAGAAGCATGAGATCTACAGAGGGTCGAAAGGTGGATGTGCAGAGAGAGGAGTGGGCATTTCTCACCTTCACCTCTTTTAAGCTGCATTGACTATGCCAGCATCCCTCAAATTCATCCAGCTTCTTTCTTCCTCAGGGCCTTAGCACAAACTCTTTGCTCAGAAAGCCCCTGCCATTGAAGTCCACTGGGTGAGGGATCCTGGAGAGGCCTCCTTTCCCTGCCGCAGGCTCAAAAAGATGCCCACCACCACCACCACCACCTCAAGCCTCTTTTCTGCTTGGTTGAACCCTGGTCTGGTTGCTAGGCACAATTTCACATTCCAACGTTCATGTTTCCCCCTTAGAATGTATCCTTGATGAAGGTAGATGCTCTGCAAGCACACTGTGGGTGCTGGCAGGAGGGGAAAGAAGGGAGGGAGGAGAGGCGCCACAGCTAGAACAGACTGGCCCCAAGCTTGGCCTCACTCCCTTTAGGTCATAACTGGGTGCAGTGATCCAAGCTATGTTATCTGCTATTGAGCCACTGTATGTGGTCAGCCCTCCAGGACACACAGCTACCATGAACCCATTTTATAGTAGCACATCAGAGACTCCCAGGAGACAGCTTGCTCAAATCTCATGGCCCCTAACCCTGGGGCACAAGATCTCCTGAGCACTTAGTTTAGTGGCTCCTATGTTTCTATTGCCAAGGATGGAAAAGCTGCCCTGGAAGGCAATGCCATAACTACATTCTTTGGACTGCAAATGCATTTTAGCAACTGATTTCCAGGTTTTTAGTGAGGGCCGAGAAGGAGCCACCTCGTTCTCAGAGCCAGGGCTCTTGATTTTGCAGCGGCACCGCAGGGCAGCTCTGTTTGATGCTGCTGTTGCCATGGCAACAAGCACTTTGGCGATTGGTCCAGCTCGGCCGCACTACGTTGCTCCTGGAGGGAGGGGTACGCTCCTGCACTTCTGTCCCTCCTCCGGATGCTGCGAGAGCAAACCGGCACAGACACCCCCCTCCCCCAGCTCTCCCCTCCTTATCCCAGCACCCTGCCACCCCGGATGTGCAGGAGGGAAAAATCCCAAGGAAGTCCCAGGTAGCAGCAGCGAGGCAGACGCCCCCGCCCAACCTGGCGACCATGGTGACTCGACGTCTTCCCAAGCTTCTGGGCACAGTGTAAACCTTGCGTGGGAAGACCCGTTTGGAGCCCCTTGCCACATTACACCCAGCTTTTCTAGATGAACCTGCCAGTCCTGGGAAAGTGACTGCCCTTGGCTTTCATTTTCTTCCTTTCTACCTCGATTGAGCATCCTGCTCCTCCTCTGAACCACCTTGAGCTTCCTCAGCCCAGGCAGGAGAGAGAGAGACAGAGAGAAGGAGATCAGATTTGGGCAGGATGGCTTGCCGAAGACGCTATTTGTGAGTATATGAGACAGGTTTATCCCAAAGCCTGAGGCAGAAAGGACCACAACTCGCGTGTTGGATGGAGTAAGGGGCTTGTTGGGGGTGGGGTGGCTGCTCTGCAGGTAGCTTCCAGGGGGAGCAAGCTTGTCTCTAGTGTTTGTCCCTGCCGCAGAGGCAGTGTTGATGTTGATGAAGAGAATGATCTTAGTCAGCAAATCTTCCTTCAGCTGTGAAAGTCCCTTGATGAGGCAGGCAATCACCCTCCTCCTAATCCATATCCATATACCAGGACCCCCAGACCCATGACTGTGGTCCAGGCTTTTGGCAATGCCCCCAGCTGGCTTGTTTAGGAAACACTTTGATGATCAGTATGCCTGTGGCCTGCACCCAAGCCAGGTGAAGACCATCGGCAGGCTGAGAGAGAGGCAGGAGATGGCATCCTCCATGGACAGGTGAAGGTGGCAGCACTGTCCAGCTGTCAAGTGCAGGTGTAATGTGTGGGTACAGAGGACCCGTCTGCTGGGCCTGATGCCAGCAGCAGAGGCGGTGAAAGTCAGGCTTAGGGTGGTGACATCACGGGACTGGGTATTTATGGAAGCAAAGCTGTGCTTGGTGAAGCCAGGCTTCCCAGGGGCAGTGGGATTCAAATGCCAGCTTCTTTCTCGGCTCTCTGGGGGCTCTGCAGGGTACTGTTCTGGAAAGAGCAACCTTTGCCCCACTTGGGCACTCTAGGCTCTGGGGACTCAGTGAGGCTTGGGTCTGGTCTCTGCCTGCCCTAGTCCACCTGCTCAGCATTTCGGGGCTGCTAAGGACAGTTTACCAAACAACAATGTTCTTGAATTGGGATTAGCCACCAGTACTAGCATAGGGCTTGCAGGAATTTGTAGGAGGTTGCCTGGGAGATTCAAACTCTCTTCAAACAGACCTTGAACTTGCAGAGGCCCCAAGCTCCATCAGAGGCCCTCCAAGCCCTTCTTAGGCTCTTCCTCCTCCCTTCCCACAAGGGGTGGTTCCCATGCTAATAAGCCTGATAGAAAGTAAACATTGCCTATAGCTGTGTCTGTCAGCAGGCCCCTGCTGGAGGAGTGGGACCATGGCCTCTGACTGTGGGTCTGCATTTTTCAGTGGAAAAACCTTTGAGTTGGTTCATTGGTATAAGTGAACAATATAGAGTCCTGCTGTCTGTGGCAAGGCCAGAAATAGTAAAGCCTTCCCAGCTTGGAACTCTGTCTCACATTTGGAGAAGGAACTTCCCAGGCAGCAGCCTCCTTCCTACCTGCTACACCTTTTCTGGCAAAGGAGCTTCCAGTGTCAAAGAAACTGACAACTCGCAGAAGCAGCTTAGGTTGCTGTGGAGGGAAGATGTCATTAGCATAATATGTGACAGTCTTTATGGAGAACAGCCTGATTCAGGGCCTGTTTCTAAAGCTTGGGAATGCCATCTGAAAGGCTTTGCAGAGGCAGGAATGAACACACACACATACACACATACATCATTTTTGAAATGGGCAACTAAGACTGGAAAAAATCACCCCTGGAAATTTGGCATGCACTGGCTTAGGCATGGGGCTTTTCATGGAAATCATTTTGTCAAGAGCATGGCTTCCAAGGTTCATTCAACCTGTAGAGGGCCAGGGACTTGCATCGGAACACACAGCCTTAGGCAGCCCTGTTGGCAACACCTGTCTGGGGATCAGTGCCCCTGCCTTCCCTTCCTTGAAAGTCTCTCCACTTTGCTCGAACTCTTAGGGCTCTGTAGGCTGAGCTATCCCTACCTCTGCTTCCTCCCCAAACAAATTGGCTGGGGAGGGCTGGAGAAGGGCTGTGGTCTTTGCTCTTGTCAAATGGGCCTTGCTCAATTACCTTCTAGTCACTGAGCAGCCTGTGTCTGCCCACTATTGTATTTCACTTGACCAGGGCAAGGCTCAGCCCAGCCCAGGAACCTCTCAGCACCTCCAGACTTCTGGTTCCCAAGGCCAGCTGTGTGGAAGGGGGCTGATGGCTGTCAGTTCAGAGGTCTCATGCTTTCTCATATCCTATAGCTTATAGCTTTCCTCAATTGCTGCAAATATAGTTCAATTGATTCTGTGCTGCAGAGCAGGAAACTGAGGTGCAGAGAGGGAAGGAACTCCACTGGACTCCTACAGAAGCTAATAGCTGCTGTGCCTTTAGCAGTTCTGTCCCTCCTCCAAAATGCCCAACCCCAGACCTGAACATCCATGTGTTCCTATGTGTCACCCAATCAGGGTGTCCCTTGGCCTAGAGGTGACCCACAAATAGGCACACTGTAGAACCTGTTTCACCTCCCCATTCTTTCTGCTCCCTGGTGCCCTACTGTAGGCCACTCTGAAAGTTAAACTTATCACTAAAAGAGATGGGCCCCCCTCAGTCTCCTCTGGAGGTGGCCTAGTGATGGGATAAAAGTATTAATAAAAGCAATGCTTATAGAAACTGAGTGGAGCAATCACAAAGCCTACAGTCCTTGGCCAGGCCAACATTGGTCGGCTTAGTAGCACTGTGAGGAAGGTACCCCATACTGATTGACTACACCAGCACTTTCACCTTCCTCAAAGTAATGGCTAAAGAGGATTCTTGGCTCAACACATATTGAGGCTCCAGCTCAGGCAGTGGGGCTGTAAAAATTTTGCAGAGCAAGGCACTAGCTGCTTCTTTGCATGGCTGTGGTCTACCCATCTATCCAGTAACTAGCTCATTTGTTCACAGCCTGGAACTTCCTGGCCCCTCTTTCCTTACTTTTTGGCTCTGACCAACCATGGGAGACTAAAGTCTCAGACCTCCCACCCTGCCTGCCATTCTCTGTCTTTCCTGCTAGGCCTTCATCTACCCTTATGACACTATGTCCAGCTTGTTAGGTGGTCAGTCTGCTTACTAATATCTGCTATATCTGACAGATCCCTGGTGGTGTTTAAGCCTCGGGGACCTTCAGCACCTAAAAAAGTGCCAGGTACATCACATGCATGTAGGATACACAGTTAAGCCAGTGAGTCCTGGGTGATGTTAGACATTGTCTTTGCAGGACTACAGAGCAGTGAACTGAGCACTGGCAGGCTCCTAGGGATGCATATGTGACACAGGGAATGATCTTCACAGTCAGCTGAACCTGAGGACTGAAACAGACATTCACTACCTGAACAGAGAAGGCAGCAGCCTCTGAATATGCAAATGTGGTGTCCTTCAGCTCATTTGACCATTTCCTGGACCCTAGGAGGTGGGGCTGTTCTTACCTTCATTGTACAAACCATGCAACTGAGTCCCAGAACAACTTGTCCCAGAGAACACTCAAGCAAAGATAAACCTGGGCAGTGCCTCCCAAAGGCGAACTCTAACTTGTTATCATGCTGAAGGGTTTTGCTGAAATGGCAAGCACTGGCCAAGCATGAGGAAAAAGGAGAGATGAACCAGCAGCTCTATGGGCTGGTTCCCACTGTCCCAACTCAGTGTGGACTGAGCAGAAGCAAGGAGGGTGGGCCTGAGGTTGCCTCCGGCACTGGAGGAGAGTAGAGGGCAGGAACCTGATTTACCCCTTGTCCACAGTGGCAGTTAGGGGAAGCTGCAGGACCTGGGGGCAGCTGCTCTTCTTCCTTGCATGTTTTTCAGGACGAGGTACCCTGCTCATGGGGTGCTGGCCTACCTCATAGTACCAGCTTAACTTGATCTCAGAGGACTTCAGGCCTGTACCCTTGTTCAAGCCCCCATTTCTCTGGCATGTTGAGTCTGTGGTTGGCCCATTCTGCAGGGAAGTGACTTGCTCAGGATCATGGCTGGGAAGTCTGTGTGTCTCCAGACCCCACCCCCTCTTTACCAATCCTCATTTGTCTGTCTTTGAGGCCAGGGCTGGTAGGCAGCAGATTTTTAGAAGGTGGGGTTCAAAGGAGAGGAAGAGTCCAGTGGTCAGAAGGACAGCACACTGGTCAGGTGCTCATAAGAAGAACTTGCGTGTCATACCCTTACCATCACTTTGGAGAAATCTTTGTCCATGTCAGTTCTATTAGGCATAGGATTTGTTTGTTTGTTTATTGTTGTGTTATGCAGTAGAGAGACACATCAGTGAAGGTCAGAGGACAACTTTGTAGAATTGGTTTCTCCCCTTCCACTTCTTTCTGGTGGAGCTGTCACAGACTTGAGGCCAGCTTAAGCAGGGCATTGAGCCCCTGCCTGCGTCAAACACGACAGATGTCCAAATGTATTTTGTGTGACTTGGCTATACATTGAGTTTTCTAGGAATGTGACTGCTCTTGAAGTCAAGGGAAGATCGGACTGTGATATGTTGGGAGCTCTGCCAAGAGCTGTCACCACCCAAGCTATCATGTCCCCAAGGGCAGCAGCTTTCCTGAGAACAAGGTTTCCCCAGAAGGTGCCTGTGGGATCAGCTGGCTAAGGGTGGCGGCTGCTCAGCAAATGACTGTTATCTCCACACCAGGTCTTTCCGTGTCTGCAGTGTTCATGTGGGGCAGACTATAGGTTTGCTGTGGTGTAGGCATGGGCAAGCCTTATGGTGTCTGGGATTACTTTCAGAATGGCAGTGGGCAGTGCAGTTTGGAGTAGACAGAGGGGCATGGCATCAGTGGTCTTTGCAGTGATGATGTTATTATGTTCTGTCTGGTTTTCATAGCCTTGGATTCAGCCAACTGTAGATAAAAATTGTGTGTGTGTGTGTGTGTGTGTGTGTGTGTGTGTGTGTGTGTGTATGGGGAGCATCATTTCCAGAAAGTTCCAAAGAGCAAAATTTGGATTTGCCTGGCCCTGTACCAAGTACTTCACTAAGCCCACATGAATTCATCAATGTGCAGACACCCTGCTGTGGCTTCCTCTTCTCTGTGGGTCTTTCATCTCTGCAAACCTGGCTCTTTAATGTTGCTTAGCTCAAGTGTGTGGGCCTGTGGTGGTCACATCTGCTTACTAGCTTGCTCCTCATGTGTGGACTTTTTACACCATTGTTCTCCCAAACAGCACAGTGTCACCACTGTTTACACAGCGTTTGCTTAGCATTTGACACGCTGCGTTACCTAGAGATGGTTTAAAGTACTTGGAGGAACTGATGGTGTCTGTCTGTGATCCCAGCACTCAAGATGCTGGGCAGAAGAATAGAGAGTCCAGGGCCAGGTATCTGAAGGGGACTGTCAAGCCAATCCTGATACTGAGGGACAACCATTCTTGATCCCACACCTCCTCCATTTACCTGTCTCCCTCCCACCCTCCTGCCATTTCATCTAGGCCTACCATCATTTCTGACAGTCCACTTTAAGGCTGCCACAGAAGCAGGCAGGCTGTGGAAGGTCCTGGAGTGGGGCCCAAGCATCCTGACCCTCAGTCTCTCTGGTTGCCCTCTCCTGCCCTGCTCACTGAAGACACTCCATGTGGTTCCTCTATCTCCTGATACTGACTGTCTCCTTTCTTTGTCCCAGGGCAGCAAGTTGTGTAACACTTGAGGGGGGGCACAGAGATTTTAATAGGCAGAGGACAAGTAGGGAGGTTGGACATCTGTAAGCAGAGTTTCCATCTAAACCACAGATCAGCTCTGTCCTGCCAGCTGCTACTCCAAATAACCACACAGAGACTTATTAATAATTATAAATGCTTGGCCAATAGCTTAGGCTCATTTTTAGCTAGCTTTTAGAACTTAAATTAACCCATTTTTTTTAATTAATCTATATGCTGCCCCAAGACTTGTTTACCTCATGTACATATGTCTCATCCTGTTTGCTCTGTGTCTCATGGTGTCTCCTGAGACTCCTCAGACTCTGCTATTCTTGTTCCCAAAGTCTTCCTAGTCTGGCTCTGCTGCCCAATCTCTTCCTGCCCAGCTGTAGGCCATTTATTTCTTTATTAACCAATGAGAGTTATTATACATAGTAATGCAGTGTACAAAGATTGTTCCACAGCAGACATCTGCAGAGCTACTCATGACTCCTAAGAGCCATGTGCTCCATGGAGGCCTAGGCTGGGGCACCTCTCCCAGTCTCTGGGATAAGGAACTTATTTCCAGGTGTTCCTGGAAGCCAGTGGAGGCCATGCTTTGTGTGTGTGTGTGTGTGTGTGTGTGTGTGTGTGTGTGTGTGTGTGTGTGTGTGTGGTCTTAGTGCTATGCCCAAGAGATGAGAAAGACTGGGGAGCTGGTGCCCTACAGAGTTCTGAGGTGTTACTGTTTGGAAAAATGACTACAGTGTTGGCAGGAACATTCAGAATTATTTTTTCATAACTGCAGATGAGTCTAAAATTATCTCAGTATTGCACATTTATTTGTTTTGTTGTTGTTTGGAGAGGTTAGTACTGGGAATGGGATATCTGTGAAATACTACCAGACTGTACCCACATCAGGCAACTCTTAACTACCTGTAACTCCAGCTCTCTTCTGTCCTTTACATGTACCTGCACCCACAAGACATACACTCACAAAGACGCTGTGCTGCCTGGTTTTTCTGTCAACTTGACACGAGCTAAGATGGTCATTTGGGAAGAAGAAGCCTTTATTGAGAAATGCCCCTACTAGATTAGCCTGTGGACAAGCCTGTGGCACATTTTCTTAATTGGTGATGATGTAGGAGGGCTCAGCTCATTGTGGGTGATGCCACCCCTTGGCTGATGGTCCTGGGTTGTGTAAGAAAGCAAGCTGAGCAAGCCATGAGGAGCAAGCCAGTAAGCAGCACCCTTCCATGGCCTCTACATCAGCTCCTGCCTCCAGGTTGAGTTTCTGCTCTGACTTCCTTTGATAATGGATTATAACATAGAAGTTGCTTTTGGTCATAGTGTTTATCAGTGATAGAAGCCCTTACTAAGACAGATATATACATGTACAAATGAGTAAAAATAAAATACAGTGTATCTTTTAAAAAGCTGCAGCTCAGTTTATCGGTCTTTAGCTCAGACTCTGGTGACTGTGTGACAGAGGCTGGCTACCTCTTGGTGTCTGTCCTCTAGGGTACCCTGTGGTTACCACCCTTTGCTGCCTCTTCTCTGTCACCTGAGATTCCTTTGACCCTCCTTTCCAAGGCTCAAGCCCACTAGCAGTCCTAAGACCAGTCCCAGTCTGTAGAGGGAATAATATGTCTCTTTGAAGGCTCATATGCCTGATTGTCAGTGACCAGCTAGAGCAGGGTCTGGCCTATGTGTCTGGCCTATGTCCCCAGAATCAGGGCCCAGCCAAGCCTGAGGGTTCCTCTCAAGAATGTCTCCCTCTTCCCTGGGCCTGTGAGTCTTCCTGGCTGTCAGCCATGCCTGCTCTTCCTCTGCCCAGAGCCACATATGTTAGTGATGGTACAGTCCCCACGCTCTCCTCTGCCTGCTGCCGCCACAGCAGGCGGCGGGGACAGAGACAAACTGAACACTCCCGCAAATGCCATTTTGAAGACAAAAATGGAAACCAGTCAGCTAAAACGAAAAGGTTATGGGAAACAAGGCCTTTTGATGGTTTTGGCGTTCTACAAATTGACTATTCTGTGAATTGACTTTTGGCAAATTGCCTTGTCATAAACTGAGGGAAAAGTGAGACAGGCCAGTGAGCCGGACTTTGCTGGGTCGTCAAAGCCAGGTGAGCATAGTGTGGATGCAGGACAAGGCTCATCGGATGCCTGCAGCCATGCCCCACTCCCCATTTTGTCCCAAGTCCTGGAATCTACTTAGTCTGGGGCTGCAAGTGCCCATATTTCACACAGCCAGGGCTCAGAAGGGCAAGAGTTTGAAGTCCAGCTGCGGTTGGGAGAGAGTAAGGCTGATGTATGTCTGGCTTCAGGATATCTTACCCCAGCAACTCCATTCCTCGGTACAGAGACATCTGTTTGGAGTGGCTCACAAGCGACCAGCCCTGGTTTTGAGGCTGTTGCTAAGTCTTGCCAGCCCACCTGCAGTGACATTGAACCACCTCAGTCCCCAGGCTCTGACTGATTCTTCCCTGAAGGTTTGCAGCTGGCACACAAGGCCTGGGCTTACTGTTCTGTTTGCAGAAGTCTCTGAACCACTGGAGCCATCAGAGAGCCTAGGTTGCTTCCTGCAAAGGGAAGCATGGGCCTGGCATGGAGTTGGTTTAGTACATGTGTGCTGAATGTCTAGGAGTTGTGTGGGTCTCCTGAAGCCTGTGGCCTGCCATCACATCATCTCTCTCTTTCACACATACTTGTCTATGGATACATGTGGGCCAGTCATGGGCTGGAGTAAAGCCTAGTAGGAAAAACCAAAGGGGTTCTGATAGGCACTGAGGCAGCTATTGAGGCTGAAAACACCTGTACCCCACTGGGGTTGAGGAGTGGACGAACCCCAAAGGCCTCATAGACCCTGATATCCATGGGCCCTGGGATAGCGGCTAGGTAGTGGCAATACTATTCCCTAAAGTACCCATCTCCACAAGAAAAGGCATATTCAGGACAATGATCTTATTGACAGAGATTAAGAAGATGTTAGGAAGGGTCTGCCTGTGTCTGAGACTGTCCTATGCCTCTCGTTAGACTGTAAAAATATGCCTACTCCCAGCTCAGGTCAGATTCCCCTCTCTAGTGCTACAAGCCTTCTCTGAGGCCAAGGTCACCCAGGACCTCTGCCAAGGCCACTGCCATCTGCTAGGAAAAGCTCTTCCTCTTGAACAGAGCAGTCACTAGGGAACAGTGCCTGCTGCCACACCATCTTGCACCCCAAAATAGAAGTGTATACACCCCACTAGCTTGGCATGTAAGGCTTTCCCTTCTTGTGTCTGCTCCTCCCTTATGGTTTGGGCTTCAGTCAGGGTCCCTGTTTACCTTGAGAACACACTAGCATTAGGTTATAAAGCTCAGAGAGTCGGCTTCTGCATTAATTCCCTGGCAGTTTCTTACCCTGGATACTGCTGACTTGCCAGGAAAGGGGGCATTTAACCCACAACTGGGCAGCTTCTACTAGATAATGCCTGTGTATTCCTTTTCTTTACTTTGAGCCATGAGGATCCATTAGCTGTTAAAGAATTCAGGTCTAAAATGCATGAGTTGGATCAGAATGAGTTGGGTTGATTTCCTGAGCTCTAAAGCCAGGGAAGACTGCTTATCTCAGAAAATGGTCTTGAGGTTGAAGGTTGACTGCCTGGCTGACTGTGGATGTTAGGGTAGATGCCTTACTTAGCAGCTGGGAGGATTTGGGGAGGTCTGTGCCTCTCAAAGATTTAGTTTCCTCATGTGATGTGGGAATCAAGCTCCAGCCCTGGCTTGAGGGCTAAATGGGTCCATGTCAGCACCCCAGAGTCTGAGCAAGACTTTTCAAAAAAAGGCCAGGAAGACCCAGTGGGTTCTTGCCTCTGTGTTTGTGCTCCCATCAGTAATATAGGCCTGGAAAAAGCAGGATGTGGTAGTCCCAGGCATAGGACTAAGGCTACTGGAGCACAAGCCTTGCAGGGTCCTCCAATACTGTAAGCTCAAAAGGGGCTTGGTATATCCCAAACCTTGGACAGTGAGAGGATTTGGATTCCTGGTAAGTGGATCTAGCCAGGTGGGCTTCCTTGTTCAAGCCTAGCCCAGTGGTCCCAGCACAGAGTCCTTTTCTCAGCTGAGTGTAGGTCCCTCTTCCTGGGGCTTTCCTGGGTCTGTCTATTGAGGGTGGCTGCCTTCCATTCCACTTAGGGTCCCAATGTTTTATGTCCACCCTGCTGTGTGTCTTTTTGACTACCCACATGTCCATAGGGGTTATATCTCTCTCACTCTGGCTTTGCTCCTTGTCGCACTGGACACTCTGCTCAGATGGGTGTCTGTGGTTTCCCTGTGTCACTGGGTGGCTGGGATGGTGACATGCACTGTCTTAGTTACTTTCAGTTGCTGCAATGAGACACCATGACCAAAGCAACTTATAAAAGAAGAGTTTATTTGGGGCTTACAGTTTTACAGAGTAAATCCATGACAATCACGACAGGAAGATTGGCAGCAGGCATACAGATACGGCACTGGAACAGTAGCTTGGAGTTTACCTCTTGTTTCACAAATATGAGGCAAAAAAGAACTGGAAATGGTGTGTGTTTTGGAAACCTCAAAGTTCACCCCAGACCCCAGTGACACACTTCCTCCAACAAGGCAACACCTCCTAATCCTTCCCAAACAGTTCCACCAGCTGGGGACCAAGCACTCAAATATATGAGCCTAAGGGCCATTGTCATTCATGCTACCACATGTGCTCACAGTAGTCTCCTGCCCATGGCTTTTGCTTCCTGTATATTATATATATTATATATTCCTGTATATTGTTTTTAACAACTGAGGCTTGAAAATATTAAACAAAAAATTCCAGAAATAATTGGTAGCTTTTCTGTGACTTCTGTTATAGTGTATCATGGTCATTTCTGAGTGTTTTGCCTGCATACAGTGCCCACAGTAGCCACAGGAGGGCATCGGATACCCTGGAACTTAAGTGACAGATGGCTGTGATGATGTGGGTACAAGGAACTAAACCTAAGTGCTCTTAGCCACTGAGCCATCTCTGCTGCCCCAGTAATTGTGGCTCTTAACCTCAATGCATCTGTTTTATATAATATGTATTGAATGTTTGCACATAGGAAAACCCAGTACTATGACCATTGTTGCCACTATGGTGTTGGGCATCCACCAGGGCATCCACAGAGAATGTCCCTGTGTATAAGAGGCAGTTTTGGCACTGTGTGGGTACTATGCTAGACAAATAAAATGATTCGCTGTCTCAAATTACAACCTCCTGGAGCTGATGACCACTGCTCTAGACAAATCTCCTTCCAGCATAAATGAAAGACCCAGGCCCAAAGTTGATGATACCTCATCTAACCTGGGCCCTTGACTCTTTCCATATACCCAGTCCAGGGTCCTCTAGAGGTGTCTTCCCTAGCAGCTGGAATTTTTCAGACTTTAGCTTAACTCTGGGCAGGGCAGCTTGGCGGCAAGGAGCAATCTAGAGGCCAACCTCAGGACAATCATCTCCTTGTGCCTGTGATGGGGGCCCCTGGCTGGAGGCAGGGCTGTCTGTATGCCAGGAAAGCCAACAAGTCCTTTTTGGCTGTCTTAACTGGAGGCCTAAGGATGAGGTGCAGAACCAGCCAGGATGAAGGGTAAGTCTGCCCATTGGCACCTCAGACTCCCTATCTATGCTGAGGAAAGGGAGGTCTGGACAAGGGCTCATAGCTTATAAGACCAGTACTGATGCTAGCATATGCTGATCAGAGTCATATCCAGCCCCAGTATGTGACGCTGGACCAAAGGTCTAAGGTATAGGATCACTAGGTGCCCCCCCCCATGTATGTGTAGGCCCTAGAACCATGGTTCAGTTGTGTTTCTGCCTCAGAAGTCCTGGGGACAGTGACAGCACCCTGTGGCCTAAACAAAGGAGCAACTGGCCTCCATGATAGGCCTCCAGTTCTCCTGCTGCTATAGAATGGCCAGGAACATGAGTGCCTTGTCTCAGCATGGCTAAATAGTTCTGCTGTAGAATGCTTGCACAGATGGACTGGGACCTGGGAGGGGGAAGATTTGGGGCAGGATTATGCCTACCATCTCCTCTCCTTGCCATAGCTTGGGCCCCAAACAGAGAAACTTCTAGAGCCGTGAAGACAGGCAAACACTCCAATGCTGACCAGAGTGGGCATGACCTTTTGTAGGGCCATTTGAGTTACCCAAGGCCATAAAAACATCTCCACCCTATGTCCACAGTTCCAAGGACAGCCCTAAAGGAGTATTTGCTGAGCACAGGCACCCTATTGAATTGCTACCATGGCCTGTTGACTAGGGAGGCAGGAGAGCTGAGCCAAGTCCACAGCCACCCCATAGGGCTAGGAACTATGCCACACAACTCATAGCCACACAAGAAAGGAAGGAATGTGTTTCCAACTCCTGTGTACACAGTCAGTGGGGGCATAGTGTCATAGAATGGCTGTCACAACTATTCACAGCCCCATGCAGCACATTGAGAGAAAAGCGAGTGGAAACTTCTTGAAGCAGTCACACTGTGTATTCAGTGAGTTGGAGACAAGGGGGCTTATCTTCTCTTGTGTTTAGCAGTTATCATGTGTGTGTATATATGTGTGTACACAAGTTTATGTGTGTGTATGTGTGTTCACAAGTTTGTGTGTGTGCATGTGGGGTCTGGAGGTTGGTGTCAGGTTCTTCCTCTATCCCCCCCCCTTCTTAGTTTTTGAGACAGGGTCTCTTGTTGAACCTGAGGCTCTTTTATTGAGCAAGAACAGCTGGCCAGTGAGCCTCAGAGATCCTCTTGTGTCTGCTTGCCCATCACTAGGATTCTAGGGCCTCGCCATCACACCCAGCTTTTGACCTGCATGCTGGGATCTGAACTTAGGTCTTCATGCCTGAGTGCAAGCACTTTACTGACTTGGCCTTCTCCTTGGCCTCAGTGTCCACTTTCTAGACCAATATCCTGTATTCTTCACTATCTAATAAGAAATAAAGAAGCAAGTTACAGGAGGTGGTGGCCTTCCTTCCCTCTGGAAACTGAAGCAAATTCTCTTCAAACCACCTTTTTTCTATGCCCTGACTGTATCTTCCTTGCTTTCAGCTTTCTCTGAAAGGAAGATTCACCTCGAATAAACATCATAGACTTGGAGTTTCCCGTAGAATAGCACCAGGCTTTGAGCCAGTACCTAAGGAAGGAGCTCAAAGTCCAACACACACACACACACAGACACACACACACACACACACACACACACACACACACACACACACACA
>PVIH01006392.1:0-72318 GCA_004025045.1 Sigmodon hispidus
GTGTGGTGTGTGTGTGTGTGTGTGTGTGTGTGTGGTGTGTGTATGTTTGTATGTGTGGTGTGGTGTGTGGATGTATGTGTGTGTACGTGTGTGTGTGGGGGGGGTGTGTGTGTAATAATATGCATATAGACACTAAGAGTTAGCTGATGATCCAGAAATTTAAAAACAACAGAAGACCAAAGAACAAGAAGGTCACAAGTGGAGGCTAGGTAAAAATGACAACTAATGATTAAAAATCTAAATCTTACTCAATTCAACAGTTCTGAAATCACTGGAGTTTTTTTGTTTTTCTTTTATAATTATTTGGCTTTATTTATGTGCATTGGTATGAAGGTGTCAGATCTCTGGAACAGGAGTTACAGACAGTTGTGAGCTGGCATGTGGATGCTGGGAATTGAACCTGGGTCCTCTGGGAGAGCAGCCAGTGGTCCCAACCTTTGAGCCATCTCTGCAGCCCCAGTCATCACTGTCCTAAAGACTGGTAACAGTTTAGAACAGAGGATTCAGTAAGGAAGACAAGGCAGCTCGCAGGAGAAGATGCTGAACCTCCGTGGCTGTGGGGAAGTGCAAATCAAACCCACAGTGAGATAAAGCATCTCACAAACTCAAGGATGGCCGCAGTCAGAGAAACTGAAAACATACAGAGCAAGAGACTCAGAGGATGCACAGCCTGCAGCCTTGCTGGAAAGACTGCAAAGTGACTTTGCCACCTTGGGTTACAACTTGGCAGTGGTTTTAAAGGTTGCACAAACTAAGCAGCAAAACCAATTCACCATAGGAATCCACCTGAGAGAAAAGAAGACCTGCTTGCTCCCAGACATCCAGTAGATTGCTTATAGAAAAGAAACCCAGACCAACATCCAGCTCTCAAAAGCCTAGGGTATAATGCTTTTATTGTCAAAACTAGACATACCAGGGAAGAGGAAGTCTCTGTCAGAGTTACCTCCATCAGATTGGCCTGTGGGCATTGCATGTGGGGGCAATTTCTTCATTGTTGATTAATGTGTGAGGGCCCAGCCCACTGTGGGTGATACCATCCATCCCTCTGCCTCTGTTTCTGGGTTGTATTAAAAAATCCGAGGAAGGGAGGGGAACAAGCCGGTCAGCAGTGTTCTTCCCTGGGTCTCTCCTTCAGTTCCTGCCTCAAGGTTCCTGCTTTAGTTTCTCTTCTGACAGGGACTATAACCGGTAAATCAAATATGCCCTATTCTTCCTCAAGTTGTTCTTGGCCAGTATTTATGGCCATAGAGAAGCACATGAGGGCAATTGATAAGGAAAAAGGCCACTTCTGTGACGCCATTTCTATACAATGTCCAGGAAGGCAAGTTTGCAGAGACAAACATTACAAGAATAACTACTCTACATGAGGTTGGGGTAATTAACTGCAGATGAGGAGATGGGGGGGGGGATGTCCTGGAAATGTTCTAGAAGCTGGATTATAGTGATGGTTGTACACCTTTATAGATACCCTGAAAACCAGTGTTGTCATTTTATTTATACAACAAATACATGCTATACCCTGTAGATTGTGCTTCAACAATACTGCTAAAAAAAAAAAAAAACCCAAAAAACTCAGTGCTTTAGGTTTTCATGGATTTGGTGTGAAGTGGTAGTTGGAACAGTTTGTACTTGCTTCAAGGCTAACATGCAATTGCAACCCAGCAATGCATCTGTGTCTATAGATGTCAACTGTTCACAGTTGGCAGCATCCTTACAATTTTCAAATTTATTTCATCCTTAATGTCAGCGCTATCAAGTAGGTTGAATAAGTACTATGTAATATATAAAGATAAGTACTTTTCTTTTATCTTTTCAGCTGTGTTCTGAAGAAACTTTAAGTATACAGCTTTTTGTGATGCTTAGAATCCACCCTAGGGCCTTGCTTATACCAGCCAGCCAGCCACTCTATCCTTAGTCTATATTATATACTTTAAAAATCAAGGCCATCCTGAATAATATAATCCAAACAACCTGAATAGAAAACAGTATCTCTGCCTCAAGCTCTCCAGATGTTTCTACAAAGACAAGTGTTTTTTCACTTGAAGAATTTCACTAAAGAACATGTTAATCTCCAATTGGAGACTCATCTAAGACATTGTCCACAGCATAAGCTTAGTAACCCCACCCACAGACCTACCTCACCTCTACCTCTCTCTGTCTGAGCTCCTGGTGGCTTCTCCAAAACTATTTGCATTTACAAATATTGATATGCATGTAATATAATTATGTCTCAATTAACAGTACAGCAACTATCATTACAGGAACAAAATATTATCTGGCAGAAACAAAATTGGCAAAAATCAGAATAGAAATTAGTGATTAATTTTGTTCCTAGCAAGTTCTTCTTTACTATTTCCTTTGAAAGTCCCAAAAGACCTTGAACAATTCCAATTTAGCTAAGGCATTCAGTGTTTAAAAACACATGCCTTGTAAAGTGTCCAATTGTGTCATTTGAGAATGTATGTGGCATATAAATAAACACCCATGCTAAATAAAAACCACACCGACTCTTTTCATTATGCACATGCACGACAGGCCCAAATCACAGCCTTTTGGATTTAGCAAGATTTAATGCTTCTGGAATAATCTCAGACTGATTTTTGCTCCTGGGCTCAGGTGGTAAAGTTGCTCCTGAAGGATGGAAAGTATAGGACTCTTGGATGCTTGTTGATGCTCTCTCAGTCACGTGTTTGTCTGTGTATATAGTTGTGTTAACTCAGCTTCATGAAGATGCTGTGGGTGCTATGTGTGCCTTAGAACTGCAACCTCTCACCTCCTTTGGCAGGTGATAGTTGAGGGCCATCTTTTCTTTTCTTAAAGATTTATTTATTTATTATGTATACAGTATACAGAAGAGGACACCAGATATCATCATAGATGGTTGTGAGCCACCATGTGGTTGCTGGGAATTGAACTCAGGACCTCTGGAAGAACAGTCAATGCTCTTAACCTCTGAACCAGCTCTACAGCCGCCCCCCCCCCCCCCCCCCCCCCCCCCCCCCCCCCCCGCAAGGGTCATCCTCATCTTTAACCTTCCACAATCTCTGCTTCTTGATTATGACAGAAATGTAGAAATATCCAATTGATTTCAATGAATGGCCAATTTTCAAGTTGTAAAGATTACACATTAATGTCTATGATACATGAAGTAGTTGGGTGGGCATGAGCCTATATCTTTTGAACAAGATACCCCTGTTCTGGTCTGGAACCCTCAACATGATTTTGTGATGTTTTTCAACATTTAAGATCTTGGTGTTCTCAGATGAAAAGAAAAAAAGTTTGAGATTAAATATTTTCTGCAATAGTGGTTCTCAACCTTCCTAATTCTGCAACTCTATTTAAAGTTCTTCATGTTGTAGTGATCCCCCAAACCATAAAATTATTTCATTGCTACTTCATAAGTGTAATTTTGCTGTTATAAATTGTAATGTAAATATCAGATATGCAGAGCATCTGATATGCAACCTTTGTGAAAGGGTCATTCAACTCCCAAAAGGTTGAAACCGACAGGATGAGAACTATTGTTCTAGAATCTAATCCTAATTTGACAATCAATTAGTAAACTGCTGTTATTTTACAAAATGGAATATTTATTTAAATATTTCATCCAGGTCACATGACCTTTTGGGTTAGCACGTGTAAGGATTTCTAAAGCTTGCATTCACCTGGAATGTAACAATGTCAACCATGCCCCTGGGTGTGTCCATGCAAACATGGCCCACCCACCCTTTTAAAGGAAGGGCTCACAGGAGTTCCCTCCCTCCCTCTTCTCTCTCTGCTCTCTTCTGCCCCTATCTCTGCTCCCTGCTGTAATAAACTCTAGTGTGGTACTTCCGGTGTTGAGATTCCATTCACGCGCCACATGCAAAAAACTAACAGCATGCCCTTTGACCTTTTTCTGCACTATAAGATAAACCAGCAACAGGGCTGGAGAGATGGCTCAGAGGTTGGGCTGCACTGATTGTTCTTCCAGAGGTCCTGAGTTCAATTCCCAGCAACCACATGGTGGCTCATGGCCATCTGTGATGGCAGCTGGTGCCCTCTTCTGTATAATGTATAATAAATAGATCTTAAAAAAAAAAAGATAAACCAACAATAAACAGATGCCCTTCACAAAAGAAACCAGCCACAAAATGAAAAAAGGTTGAAATTTCAAATAATCCACTTACCTGTATATGTATTGTGTACAAATAATTATTGTATCTGTTGTATATATTATTGATATAAAATGACATAAGTTATGACTTTAATCTAGGAATGGCAGAGATAAGAGCTAGATATTAACTGAACAGCTTTTTTACAAACATTGTGGTGCATGTACATGGGCCACTGCAAACAGTGCTGTAATTTACTATGTGTGTATGTATGTGTGTGTTTCTGTATATGGGTCCACATGTGTATGTGAATAGATGGGTGTGAACTTGGAAAGTCCTTGGCTGTCATTCCTCAGGCACCATCCACCTTTTTTGCTGGCCAGTGAGCTTCAGGGATCCACTTATCTACACCTTTCCCACAATGAGATTACAAACACATCTGGTTGTTTTTGTAGGGTTCTGGGACTTGAACTCAGGTCCTTATGCTTGTATGGCAAACATTTAACAACTTTGTTATCTTCTCAGCTCCTTATGTATATTCTTCATCATAAGCCTTATATTCTTCCTTTTAAGGTTTCTAGATCACTAGTGTCCATCAAAGAACACCAGTATCGAGTATGTTGAGGTAACAAAAACTCAGGGTTTTCTCTAGTTTTGTCGGTTTGGCTGCTCGCTAATATTTTGTTGGGGGTGTGTGTGTGGTTCCTTGGATAAATACAGTCTGAAAGCCACTGAGCAATGCATTTGAATTTCAAAGCAACGTGCTTTGAAAGTACATTTCCTTATTAGCCTTACCACTTAAAATATGCCATCTTACAAGACATTCCAGCAAAAACCAAAGGCTAGATGAATACTTTTTTATTTAAGCTCTTTTCAAATACCATAAATGGCGTGCTACATTTAAGTTCACAGAGTGAATCCACCAACTACTTTAATAGCTATACAAACATTAATATTTGATACATATGCTCTCCCAAGCTATGGTATAATCACAGTTGGACAGACAGGGTGCTAAGTGGGAAAATTCTGTTTAGACAGTTGGAAGGGTAGGGGGAAGTGTTTAGTAAAACAAGTTTGATAGTCTTGTCAGCATAAAACGGATAGTTATTTGGCATCATTTAATCTTTGCCAAAAAGATTTTATTGAGCAAAAGGAACAGTCAAAAATGTGGATCAATTCTCCATACTTTTGTTTCAATTCATGCATTTCTTAGTCTACGTATAATCCCCTTGGTCTGCTGGTTAAAACAAATTTCCTTTTCACTATAATATCACTGAAGAAAAACAAACCTGGGGCTGCAGAGATGGCTCAGTGGTTAAGAGCACTGACTGTTCTTCTGGAGGACCTGAGTTCGATTCCCAGCATCCACATGGCAGCTAACAACTGTTTCTAATTCCAAGATCTGACACCCTTACACAGTTATACATGCAGGCAAAACACCAATTCACATAAAATAAAAATAAATGTTTTTTTTTTTTTTTTCCTAAACAGTCAGACATGAGAATAATGTCCAGTTAGAACCCAAGGCTGAGCATAGCCGTGGTCCCACCATCACTGGATAGGACCATCTTCTGCCCTCTAGGAAATAACTGTTGCCTCAGGGGTGCCAGAAGTTCAAGGAGGAGTGTGGGGGCCAGCCAGGAGAGGCAGAGCCATCTCTCTCCTTCACAGCTTCTGGGAGAGCCTATGGATTGTGTCCCTTTGGGTCCCAGTAGGTTTATCACTGACAAAACCGAGGGCAAGGAGCCCCATTAAGGCTGAAGCTTTGCTTTCCATCTTATTTTTCTTTTTTAAAGATTCATCCATTTATTATGTATACAGTACACAGAAAAGGTACACAGAAAAGGACACCAGATTTCATTATAGATGGTTGTGAGCCATCATGTGGTTGCTGGGAATTGAACCCAGGACCTCCGGAAGAACAGTCAGTGCTCCCAACCTCTGAGCTACCTCTCCATCTTTGTTTTCTTCCCTTTGACTTTGAGAAGCCCATTCAATGGGAAGGTCTTCTGTAGTAGGATATTAGTGTGTTTGTGAATGTCTCAGGGGTTCGGAACACAGTCTCCTTAAGATACCTTCCTTGGGAGTGGGGTGGGGGGCAGAGGGGAGGAGAGGGGAGGATGGGGAGGAAGGGGAACTTCAGTCAGGATGTAAAACAAATGAAAAATACTGAAGAAATAATAATAAAAACCTTCCTTCTGTCCTTCTAAATTTCTGTGTGTGCCCTCCCCCATCCCCAGTGACTTCTTCCCCTGGGGTTCCCCTTGCCGAACCAATCCAAGCTCCTCCTCCCTACACTAAATAGGATCTGTATGGTCAGGATTCATAGGTGTGGTAGTGTTGTGGCAGCAAAAGAAGGACGTGCAGGAAGACAAGATTTAGTGAGAATGCAACCGTGTGGTGGTACACTTTAAAAATATTCTAAAGTTCATTTTATTGGTGCATATGTATGTGTGCACCTGATATTGGTTCTGGGTCCAATTCTTCACCTCTGCGAAAGCAGTAAGTACCCTTAATCACTGAGGCACCTCTCCAGCTCCATAATGACAGACGTTTTAAAACAGATTTTGGAAACTGCCGTTACTGGGACCACAAACAGACGACAGCCTCAGCGCACCATCGAATTCTCTTAAAAAGGAGCGAGGGGGCTGGAGAGATGGCTCAGTGGTTAAGAGCACCGTCTGCTCTTCCAGAGGACCCGGGTTCGATTCTCAGCACCCACAAGGCAGCTAACAACTGTCAACTGTCTGTAGTTCCAGTTCAAGGCAAATAAAAAAAAAAAAACAAGGAGGGAGACATCAGGAAAAATTAATTGCTTTCTTTAGGATCAATCTAAATTTGTTCAGAATGTTTGACTACATTATATGACTTTTACAAGTGAGGGCATTTCGGGGGCTGCGGGGACAGACATTGCAGGCCTGCCGCCCTGGTCCACATGCTCACTCTTGAGCTAGCCAGGACTACTCAAAGAAGCCAAGATGCCTGGTTGATTAGGAGATTTGCATAAAAAGATCGACTGGATCTTAGCTGGTGTCAAATTTGCAGGAATGCTTGTAGGGGACGGGCTCAGGCCGCAGAGGACAGGAACGCTTTACAAACAACTCCCAGATCCCTCCGCCCAGGTCGCGTTACACCTGGTTTCTCAAGAGCACATCTTGCCAACCTTAATCTCAGAGGATCGGCGGGGCAGGAGGCTGAGTTCCAGCTACCTTTGCCCTAATTTATTGAGGGCTTTAAAAGTAGAAAATAAAACTTTGAACTCAAAAGCATCTGAATGCTTTATGATTCAGGTGTGCTACTTGCCTTCAGGGCCACCAAAGATCGCTGGAGTTAAAGTGACCAAAAAAAAAAAAAAAAAAAAATTAAGAAAGGAAAGAAAAGGTTCTGTAGTTGCAGAACTGGAAAGCATGTCCAGACTCGAAGCAACTGGTTCTTGTAGCTTATTAACTTGGGCGGGGGCGGACAATACGGAAGTCCCCGGCTCTGCTCTTGTCTTTTTCTCAAGGAGGATTTCCCCTGTTCCTGGGCCTTTAATCCTCTCTCCCTTTCTGTTCCTTACGAATCTAGATACAGCTCTTCTCAAGAAAGACCAAGGAGAGAGACAGAGAGAGGGGTGTAAAAAATGGCTCTTGAGAAACAGTGGACGAGAGAAGCAAGCAGTCAAGGGTAAAGTCAGCTCTTCCTGGAACACTCTGGAATCTGAGGGTTTGAACAGTAAACCTAGCAACTAGTGTGGTGACCTGTGTCAACAGAGTGACCCTCACAAGCCCTTCCTTTTATCTCTATAGAGATGGGACTAGCACCCCCTTATTTGGCCACGATTATGAGAGAGCTCCTTTGGGGAGATATGCCTCCCTGGGCCTGTAGGTCTGGACCTGAGATTCCTGTTACTAATGTTAAAGCGGTCTGGTGATCTCCCTGTTTGATGCAGGAAAAGATATCTCATTTTTGATGCCAGGGAAAGCCAGGTCCTTAGGAAGTGTCTGTTTGGCCCACTTGTCTGGAGATGGAGGCTTCTGATATTTCCAGCTCTCTGAGCTTTCCTTTCTCCAGAGAGCTGGCCTAGTGTGTGTGTGTGTGTGTGTGTGTGTGTGTGTGTGTGTGTGTGTGAGAGAGAGAGAGAGAGAGAGAGAGAGAGAGAGAAATGTAAGATTGAGGCTGAGAGGATATCCTTTGCAAGCAGATCTGCAGTGGCCATGCAAGAAAAAAGGGATGTTCGGTTGGTACAGCTGCCAGTGTTTTCGCGCTTGCGCTCTGTTGCTCCAAGCCCGGCCCTCCTTAGGCCAAATCCCTGGAGGAGGTGACACATGAACTAGTTTCTCTTGTCCCCTGCACCTCCTCCAGCGGGAGCAGCCGGCTGGGCGGGGAGAGGTGAGTTGTTGCCCGGCCTTGCCTGCCAGGGTCCGCCCCTCGCGGGCCTGGCAGCTGCTCTGCAAAGGAAACATTCAAAGCCCCAGAACGTGGACTGGGTCTTCTCTTGGGTGTGTGCCTGTCAACAGGTCACCAGTTTTTGGAAAAGCTAAGGGGAATGTGTGAGCTACAGAAGCCCACGAGGACTTCACTGGAGAAGGCTGTTTACAAGGAGAAGCGTGCCTCTAGGTTCTTATTAATGCCAGTCTTGGTTATTGTGTTCACCTTCTTGGTGATCTTCTTAGCCCGGTGCAATCCCCTGTTTTCTTTCTACACACCGGAACCATTGCCATCTGCAGTGAGAAGGTAGAAAGTCCCCGATTTTAAAACCAGAGCAAAAAGCCCATGTATTGCTGACGATGGGTGGGTGGCAAAGAGAACAGGAAGTCAACTCTCCAGGCTTCCAGACGGAACTGGGGCCTTGGGACACCTGCATGAGGTCCTGTCTGGGCAAGGATCTTAATCCTGGAGTGTAGCCATTTGGGGACAGATCTCCTTTTTTTTTTTTTTTTTTTTTTGTCCAGGAAGAGAACCTTGTTACATTAGGGGATGGAGTGATTTATGTAGGCAGTTTAAAGGATGTTTCGAAGCTCTGTGGAATGCAAGAGACAGCATGATTTGAAGGTACAGTATACTTAAGGGGAAGTGTGGAATGCACCACATGTTCTGTTTCCCCACTTTTAAGCAACTTTCAATCCATTTCACTGACGAAACCGGTTAACCATGTGCAGCTCTGCTCCGGCCGATCTGCTGTACCAAAGCTGAAAGTGCTCATTTCTCTGCCTGCAGTTGGGATTTGGTAGAAGAATAAAATGATAACTACTGCTTTCTACAGTTAATGCTTTCTTTTATTTCTCCCTTTTAAAGATGATGTATTTTGGAGGGAGGAGAGAGAACATGTCTTAATTTTGTTTCCATTGGGGAGAAGGTTTAAACAAAATTGGAAATGATTATAATAAGATATTTACATTGAAAATAATTTGTTTTGTAGAAATACATTTTCTATTTTGGAAATTCTGGGTTTTGGCCAAAAATAAAAATGTATTTTTTCCCAAATATTTCAGGGACCAGGGACTATTGGTTAAGAGCACTTATTGCTCTTCCAGAGAACCAAATTTGGTTCCAAGCGTCCACTTGTTGGCTCACAGCTACGTGTAACTCCAGCTTTAGGGGACTCAGCATGCATAGACACCTCACACAACTCTGCACATAGTACACATAAATAAAAATAGATCTAAAATTATTCCACAAGTTCATGGTTCAATTAATTGCATATCTAGTGGCACATTTGATTTAAAACGTTTATTTCATTATAAATACTTCTCTTTAATAATGAAATATTACTGGCACACAAAACCTCCAGAGAATTATGTAATAAGCCTCTACGCTCTACCCAAGAGATAAAGTATTATAGATATAACTGAAGCTACCATCCATGTGCTCTTTTTTTTTTTTAAAAAAAAACTTTATTTATTTATTTATTTGCCTTGGTGTTTGCCTGGAACTGGAACTACAGACAGTTGTTAGCTGCCATGTGGGTGCTGGGAATCGAACCCGGGTCCTCTGGAAGAGCAGACGGTGCTCTTAACCACTGAGCCATCTCTCCAGCCCCCCATGTGCTCTTTTTAAGTCTAGTTTCTTTCCTCCCCTTCCAGAGATAACTATCACTCAGCTTTTGGAGTTTATCATTCCTGTGCATTAAAAAAAAAAAAAAAAAAAAAAAAAAAAAAGAGTACTGGCGACTCTCAGAGGATTGAATTAGGCTCAAAGCACCCTCAGAGGGTGTCTCATAACCAATTTGACTTCACTTCCTAGGAGAACTGTTCTGGCTTCTAATGGTACTTTACTTACATGCACACACAATCTCACATAGAGATATATAATTAAACAAAAAAAAAAAAAATGTCTAAAAAGGCCAGGCATGGTGGCACAGGCCTTTAATCTCAGCACAAAAGGAGGCAAACTCTGTGAGTTCAAGGCTAGCCTGATCTATAAGGTAAGCTCAAAGACAGCCAGGGTTGCTACACAGAGAAACCCTTTCTTGGAAAAATCCAGAAAAAAATTCACTGCTTATATATAAACACAGAAAACATACATCATGTAGTGCTGATTCAAATGCTTTCAGCCTTTTATAAAAAAGCTATCATACAGCAGTTGTACTACTCTACTAGCTAGATCTAAATTGGCTACTGTAACTATTTCCTTCTGTTCAGTTTCTGGTAGCAAATCTGCTGCTGCCTAGACAATGTCTAGGTTTCTCTTGGTGGATGTGGTTGGTCCTGACTTTTTCTTCAGCACAGACAAGGTCGGCTTAAACTCCTTTGCCAAGTCTCCTCTTGCTCCTGTGAAGTCCTTTCCAGGAGGGGAAACAAAGGAGAAACTTAAAAGTATCTTTGTTGCCGGGTATGGGGGTGCGCCCCTTTAGTGTGGCATTTAGTGTGGCATTGGGTAGGCAGAGGCAGGAGGCCAGTCTGCTCTAAGCAGCTACAATGGAAAGCTGTTTCTTGAAAAATCAAATTAAACCAAACCACAGCAACAAAAGACAAGCATGAAACCAAACAAACAAAAGATAAAACACTTTGTTACATTTTTATTTTGTGTCTGTGGGTACTTCAGTGGAGTAATTCAGAGGACAACCTCCAGAAGTCAGTTCTCTTCTAAGACTGTGTAGGACTCTGGGATCAAACTCTGATCTTTCGATCTTTCCACCTGGAGGCCAGTGCTTCATCCTGCTGAGTCATCTCACAGGTCCCAGATCCTCTATTTTTAAATTTCACATTATTTTGTGAACATTTTGCCATTCATTTTGAGACACTGTTGATGGTTGCAGATTCAATCACTGTGGGAATGCTTCTTTGTTTTATAGCTGCTATGTCTTTGGTTTATTCACCTGTTAAACATGTAGACAGTTATTTCTTACTCTAACCAGAAGTGCTGTGAAGAAGAACAAGATGATTGTCCAATGAGAACGCTGTTTGGTTCATCTTCATGGTAATTCTAGGCTGAATCAGTTCTTTTGTGGCTAGAGCACCTAATCTCCATCAAGATACAATAAAAGCCTGTAGTTTATTTTGTACACACACACACACACACACACACACACACACACACACACACACACACACACACACACACACACACACACACACACGGCCAGGCATGTCAGGTGATGCTCTCCAGATGACATCCACCTTGTTTTTTGAGACAGGCTTTCTCATTGGCTAGGAATTTGTCAGGTAGGCTGGCTGGCCCACTTAACACTGCCACTGGATGCTGGGATTACAAGCATGTACCTGCTTTGTATAAAGATGGAGATTGAACTCAGAAGGCCAAGAAAGAGGTCTATGGAATGAGATATGTCCCCAACTTCCCAGTCCTTGCTTGGCCTTTGGGGACTTGGACCTGATGGGATGGAAAGAGAATACAGAAAAATAACACATGGATGCACAGAAAAGCTGGGGTTGGGTGATCTGGGCTCTTGGATGGAGAAACTGCACCATCCCGAAGCTCAGCATGTTTATTATATAGAGTTCAACACAGAGACAGGAATACTATGCAGAGCTTAACGAGGAGGCAGAGTTTCTTTGAGCCCCACCCCCCTGGGGTAGGAGAGGCTTTGTCATTCATTCATGAATCTGAGGCTAGGGTCCTTGACATTGCTGTGCCCTTGTCAACAATATACATTCACTCAGAACCTTATATACTCAGGGGTTCCTTTATCCCCCCCCCCAATTTAATGTTTAGTAGTCCTCCTGTCAATGCATAGTATAGCTATACTATTTTCCTGTCTTGGATGTCCTTGTGTTGCAAATCTGTTGTTAGACATAGCCCTGAGCTTTTTGCTGCCACCATCGTTAGCTGGTGGTCATGGGCCCCAAGAAGTTACTTCCTCTTTAGTCTCAGTTACATTCTCTGCAGAGTGCAGCCAACAGAGCTAAGTAGCGAATTGCAAGCCATAACAAAGGAGCAACTATTTACTTGGGTTGCATCATTTGATGACCTTGTTTCTTAGTGTTGATCACTGTTGCTTGTTGTGGGATAAGATTTTCTGTACACTGTAAAGATACTGTTGAGGAACAATCTTTGTACATTGTAAATATATGTATTGCTCTCACTTTTAATAAAAAGCTGATTGGCTAATAGCGGGACAGGAAGACATTGAGTGAGACAGTCTGGATACAGAGAGAATGATGAGAGGAAGAAGGGAGGAGTCTGGAGTCTTGAGCAGATGCCGAGGGAGCAGGTGATGAATTAGCATCATGCTAATAAAGGTGCCACCATATGGCAGAGTGTAAATAAAGAATATGGGTTAATTTAAAATGTAAGAGTTAACTAATAACAAGCCTAAGCTATCAGCTGAGCATTTATAAGTAATCTTAAGTCTCTGTGTTGGTTATTTAAGAGTGGGTAGCCAGGACAGGAAAACTCTGTGTATAGATATGTCTCTGCTGAAGGTACCTTCATATTAGTTTAATAGAAAGCTGAATGACCAATAACTGTGTAGGAGAGAATAGGTGGGACTTCTGGGTAGGGAGAGGAACTGGGAGGAAGGATTGAGGTTCTCAAATTTTGCCAGCAGACTTGGAGTAAGTCCGACATGCTGTACTGAGGAAAGGTAAAGAGCCATGTGGCAGGACATAGATGAAAAAAAATATTGGTTAATTAAGTTATAGGCGCTAGTTGGAAACAAGCCTAAGCTAAAGGTCAACCTTTCATAATTAATAATAAGAAGTTTCCATGTCATTATTTGTGAGCTATCAATCCCCAAAGAACTGAAACAACAGTTACTTCCATTGTAGAGCTGGTTAGGTGGTATGAGAGGGTTGAGACAAATCTCCCAGGTCTCAATCAATGATTGACAAATCCGTGATTCAAATATTTGGACTCTGTCACCAGAGCCTTCTCACCTACTCTCTTGTAAAAACATTCTCTCTCTCTTCTCTTCTCTTCTCTTCTCTCTCTCTCTCTCTCTCTCTCTCTCTCTCTCTCTCTCTCTCTCTCTCTCCTTTCCTCCCTTCCTCCCTCCCTCCTCCTCCTTTCTGGTTTTTATTAATTTAATTTAAACTTGTGAACATCTTGAAGACATTTTAATTCTAAATGCTTCAGAATTATCACACTTAATAAAATTAACAGTAATCTAAGATCACCTAACATACAGTGTGTGTGTGTGTGTGTGTGTGTGTGTGTGTGTGTATATCTACACACGTTGTTTAAAAACAGACACTTTGGATTTAGTATGCACACCACTTCTCTAGGTAATGTAAGTTGTTTTCCAACAGGTTTTACTCTTCAGACAGCCCCTTCCTACCCAAAACCAAGTTGTTTGAGAATTCCTATAGTTTTATATCCTCATCCATATTGCATATTGGCGGAAAACACACTTACTAATCTGATGAGGTGTGAAATGGCTTGCACTTACATTTGCCTGATTGCTTATGAGGTTGAACTTATGAAACTACTCTTCTCCCTTCTTATGAAAAATCCCTGTTCACTTCTGGTCTTCATCTGAAAAAATAATAGTTTGTTTGTCTTGAAGGCCTTTCTCTTTGAGCTGGAAAGTGGCATGGAAATTTCTCATTGTAACCTCTGGTTACTCAGTGGCTTTGCATCTCTAACAAATGGCCCATGGAGAATGAAGCTGAAAACAGAGGACCGCCTTCCTCAAAAGTGATTATGTGGAAATTTGGATTCCAAATGTGGAGGCCAAAGCATATGGCTCTGTGCTGATCAATGTGATAATTGGGGCTCAGAGGACCGAAGGAGATGAGTAACAGAAGCCGTGGGGCTATATTTAGGGAAGAGAGGTGAGTGGAGACCCATGTTCTAATGTCTACCTGTCCTGTTTCCAGGTGTTGAAATCTAAATTATGAGCCTAGTCATAGGCATCCTCCAAATGCTTCCTGCTTTTCTTCTGGTTCTTTAGACACTGGGCACACTTTGGTCATCAGTGCATGAGATACTCCATTTCTACCCATCCTGAGCACAGAAAATCAATAAGAGGATCATTTTAAACTTCCCCCAAGACTTGAAAAGTGTTTGTTACAAGATACTGAAACCAAAATAAAGAAACTTCAGAGTTGGTGGGCATCTGGATGTGTTGCTATTTCCCTGTGACTTAAAGAAAGCTGTTTGTTGCTGTGTACCCCAGTTGTTAATGTGGAATTCAGCCTGAGGTGTTAATCTAGGTTTTCAGATAGTACAGAAGATAAGCTGTATTGGCTTATTCATGCAGTAGCATGAGAAAACTTGAAAGAGAATAAAGTATGATTAATCACCCTCTCCCCCTGATCCCAGCATATAAATGTTAAAGATTTGAACCCAAAAGTACAAGTCATTTATGGTAACATTTCTTAACCTGTGGATCATGACCCCTTTGGGGGAATGTCAAATAGCCCTTTCACAGGGGTCACATATCAGATATCCTGTATATCAAATATTTACATTATAATTCATAACAGTAGCACATTTACAGTTTTGAAGTAGGAATAAAAATAACTTTATGGTTAGGGGTCACCACAACTGTATTAAAGGGTGGCTGCATAAGGAGGATGGGAACCATTGCTTTACGGTGATTTATAGCAGTTACTGCTTCTTACCTGAGTCACTAAAGAAAGTAGGGATTTTTGTTTGTTTGTTTGTTTTAAAGACAGGGTCTTACTATGTGTAGCCTTTGCTGGCCTGAAAACATTCTGTATAAAACAGGCTGGCCTCAAACTCATGGAGATCCACCTACCTCTGCCTCCTCAGTGCTGAGTGAAAGGCACCCTAGAACTGTGTTTATAAATGAGTTGAGAGGAGGGAGGCTGGACAGATGGCTCCATGGTTAATAGTACAAGTTGCTCTTCCAGATGAACCTAGGTTCAATTCCCAGCACCCTCGTGGCAGCTCACAACTGTCTATTATTCCAGATCCAGGGGATTTGGTGCCCTCATAGACGTGCAGGCAAAACACCAATGCACATAAAATAAAAATAAATAAATTATTAAATAAGTAAGTAAATAAGTGGGGTGAAATGTACTGCTCACAGCCTATGCCTCATTAACATTCATTCTGCCTCTGACCCGAGTGTGTTTCTTGTATTTAAAGACAGAAGTTCTTGTGTTTCATCGCTGAGGGAAGTGGCCTTACAAGGATGGCTTCTGGTGTCCTCATTGAGATGAGTGTTTAGTCTCCCTATTGTTAGCAAAACTGCAGAAATGTGTGCATTTTACAAAATGCAAATGGAATCTCAATAAAGACACATTGGGAGAAAATGACATTTCAGAATCACCCTCTGGAGGAGGTAGTAGATATGAGCAAGCTCCCTGGAGTCAGTGCACCTTCCTTAAGATTGGTCCAATGTTGCTCAAATCCTAATTGGTCTTATAATAAAAACCCAGAGCAGACATTGGGGTAAAGCTGAAGGATTAGAGAGACAAAGGAACAAGCCAGTAGAGAAACTTCTTAGCAATCCAAACCCTCAGGTTCAAAGGGGTAGCGTCTGTCTCCACAGCTCGTCAGACCGGAGTAGGGAAGAAAAGCCAGGAAACTGCAAGGAAGAGCCAGCTCCTGACTCCTTCCCCAATGGTCTCTTCTCTCCTCAGCCACATCACTTCCTGTCTCTACCTCCCTAGTGCTGGGATTAAAGGTGTGTGCTACTACTGCCTGGCTCTGTTTCTCTTTTTGGCTGGATTAATCTCCTGTAGCCCATCATTTGAATTCACAAGAGATCCTCTACTTCTTCTTGAATACTAGGATTAAAGGTGTGTGTCACCACTGCCTGACCTCCATGGCTAACTCTGTGGCTGGCTCTGTCCTCTGATCTTCAGGCAAGCTTTATTTGATACACAACATATTACCATAGTCCAAGATGTCAGATCTGTTGGTTTTAGTGTCCAGGTAGCAATCTTTTGAAAAATAGTCTTTTTATTCATTCTTTTGAGTTTCATACAGTGTATTTTGATGATACTCCATTATAACTTCCCCAGATTTTTTTCCTCCTGACTCATACTTCAAGTCTGTCTCTTATTCTTAAAACCCCAGGAGGGGCTGAAGGGATGGCTCAGAGGTTAAGAGCACTGACTGCTCTTCCAGAGGTCCTGAGTTCAATTCCCAGCAACCAATGGTAGCTCACAACCATCTGTGATGACATCTGGTACCCTCTTCTGTATACTGTATACATAACAAATAAATAAATCTTTAAAAAAAACAACGACCCCCACTCCCTGCAAAAAACAAAACAAAACAAAACAAAACAAAACAAAACAAAAAAGCCCAGGAGGTCAGTTTGTGTTGTCAACTACTCTAGAGATTGGGTTCAGCCCTGAAGTTTGGTCAACCTGCCGGGGCTCACAAACAGGTGATAATCTTTGCCATCACTTCGAGGAAAGAATAGGGTCATATTTCTGCTGCTATAAACCTAACAATAAAACCCAGGAGCAAAATTTCTCTCTGACCCTGTCTTCATGGCCTCCTTGAATTGTATTCTACTTTTTCCTCATGCTAATCAGGGTAGGGTTCCAACAACCACTTAAGAGACTGATGGAGGCATACTGCTAGGTGCATCTGTGAGGCTATTTCCAGAGAGGATTAACTGAGCCTGGGGAACCCTGCCCTGTATGGGGAGCACCTTCCTGTGGGCTGGAGAAAGGAGAGCCCAGGAAGTGCTGCTGACACCCCTTTGTCTTCAATACTGGCTGTGTATGAACCAGCCTGTTTGGGGATGCATTCCCTGCCTTTTCGGACAAAACCCTCAGAAGCAGTGAGAAACAAAAATCCCCAAACCCTTACTTCTATTGAGATGTGCTGTCTGCTCTTCTGGTCACAGTGACAGAAAAAGAAACACCATCACCGATGGTCTGTCAATTCATGGAAGAAGCGCTACAAGAGCTTATATTATAACAGCTGGGCAGTAGTGGCACATGCCTTTAATCCTAGCATTTGGGAGGCAGAGGTAGGAGAATCTCTGAGCTCAAGGCCAGCCTGGTCTACAGAGTGGGTACCAGGACAGCCAGGCCTACACAGAGAAACCCTATCTTGAAAAACCAAATAATAATAATAATAATAATAATAATAATAATAGTACAATAACAAGCCTGGTGGTGTTGGTGCATGCCTTTAGTCCTAGCACTTGGGAGGCAGAGGCAGGCAGATCTCTGTAAGTTTGAACTGTGTTCCACTCTAACCTGAGTGAACTGGAATGGCAGACAAGAGCTGGAGAGTGGTTTATATGCAGTTCCCCATCTTTCCCTGATTCTTCTCTTTCAGAGTTTGGCACATTAAGGAAAGCAGATGTGTGCTTACTTGAGATTGGAAGCGCCGGGAGGAAGCTCTCACTCTGTTCAACGCCACTGATAATTTTCCCCCAGGTATTTTCAGACTAGCAACTTAAGAACCATCATCTTACACACAATTTTCGCCTTAAGAAAGAGGTCTTACAAAAAAATGAGTCAAATTCATCTTATTTGTAAATACTTTAAGAAAATATGGCTCTTCTATAAAATGCACATACTGTTGAGTGTTAATAAATCAAGTCAGAAAATTTCCCCTGACCTGTTATCAGTCTTTTCTTTGGCAAATGAAATTTATTTTCTGTTCTAGAGACCCCCGTGCTTAGAAGGCTAATGCCAGTACTAGCAACTAGGGACACATTTGCTCTCAAATCATCCTCACACATCTGACTACATCCCATAGTCAAGCTTTAAAAAAAATGATTGTTTATCACTCACATGATTTTCTGTTTGTGGCAGATACAGTCTTCTTACAAAGCTGGAGAGTTAGAATTACGCTTAGACGGAGTGGCTCGTCATTTATCCACTCACCCTTTCTTTTTTTTTCTTTTTTTTTTTTTTAAACTTTATTTATTTATTTATTTGCCTTGGTGTTTGCCTGGAACTGGAACTACAGACAGTTGTTAGCTGCCATGTGGATGCTGGGAATCGAACCCAGGTCCTCTGGAAGAGCAGACGGTGCTCTTAACCGCTGAGCCATCTTTCCAGCCCCCTCACCCTTTCTTTTCTTTCTACACTATAGATAAAAAAGGTAAAGGACTCTCTGAGGCCCTTTTGCGTCTATTTTTAGTCTAGTCTTTCTAATGTGGTGACCATCGTTTTCATACATGCTTTCATAGTTTCTTTATTTATCTGCCCCCTAACAGTGATCTAATTATGATATGAAAAAAATACACACACACACACACACACACACACACACACACACACACAGATGCACACAAATTACATGCACACATCACTCAACATTGTGGCCTTATACTTCCAATTTAAATTTGGAATTTAAATTTAAAGTTTGTTATCTTGAACCAGAAGCATCAATATAGGTGGCTGTGCATTCTATTTGTTCAATACTGTATATGGAAGTTTGAAAGGCACAAGAGATATGATGTCACATATTATGAGATAAGAGGTGGAGATAGGAGTCCCCAGAACCTTGAATAAAGACCAGCTAGCCTGTTGTATAATAGAGAAACCCTGTCTTAAACAGAATGGAAGATGAGCACCAACCCTGAAGGCTGACCTTTGAAATCCACATGCACACTGTGGTATGTGCGCACTTGTACTCACACACACCAAAAAAGAGAGTTAAGCACAAAATATAACCTGTAGTCCCAGAGGCATGGGGTGAGCTTGCTCCAACTTGTCAGAGCTGACTTTCAGCATTTCAGGAATTTTGATTTGGTTTATTTCACTCTGTAATCATGATATTGACCATAGCTAAAAGTATTCATATCATCTACGTCTGTATATATTGGCATTCAGCTCTATACCCTCTTTGAGAAATGATTGCTAAACATTTATCAGTATCCCACCACTTCTCTCTCACTCTCTCTCTCCCTGTGTATGCACGTGCATGTTTATGTAGGTATATGTGTATGTATATTTGGAGGTCAGAGGTCAATGTCAGGTATTTTCCTCAGTCTACTTTTATTTTTGAGACAAGGTCTCTCACTGCATCTGGAGCTCACCAGTTTGGTTGGGTTGGCTGGCCAATGAGTCTCAGGGTTCATGAGTTCACCTTCCCAGTGCTGGGATTATAGACAGAAGCTGCCATACCTCTCCACCCATTTATAGGGCTGTGTAGTGGGACTGTGTTCTGTTCCATTGTAAATAATTGTACCGCCTACTGGTTTAATAAAAACACTCATTGGCTGAAGGCAGACAGGAAGTGTGGGCGGGACTACTAGACTAAGAAAGCTCTGGGAACAGGAAGAGCAGAGCAGAGACACCAGAGAGACACCAGGAGAGAAGCCAGTAGATGCAGAGGACAACTATGCTGCTCTGAGAAAAGGTACCGAGCCACGTGGCTGAACAACTTAAGAATCATGGGTTAGTTTAAGAGCAAGAGCTAGCTAGCAATATGCCAGAGCCATAGATTGATCAACATAAAACTAATACAAGCATCTGTGTGTTACTGTGGGACTGCAGGTCTGCAGGTCTGCAGCCTGAACCTCAGGGCTAGGCTGGAAAGGCCACACCAGAAACCTCCTACAAAAGGCTGAGTCTTGAACTTAGAATCCCATTCTTGCAAGAATGTTTTTCTACTGTGCCATCTCTAAAGCCCTAGTTTATAGTGACCATTCTTGAGTGACCTGTGGGATATATAAATATTAGCAGGATGAAAAGAAGTAAGAAGCCATCAGGTATAAATAAAACAAAATAGACTCTATAGTTTCTGATACATTACAATGGCAGAAACCCAGCAGGCTGGAATAGCGGAGGTTTGGCAAGATGGCTCTAGTGCCCACAGAGTTCTGTCCTAAGTAAGACAAAAGATGGGGTGCTCTGAGGTCAGAGTTTAAATTCAGGCTCTTTTACTTTCTGTTGTGTGGCCTGGGAGAATGACTAAATCTCTAATATGTGCAATGACAGCCAGAGATGGCAGAACCTTCATACACATGGGCACTGGTAAGTGATTCCCATAAATAAACTGAATCTCATCATCCACAGAATGTTACTCACCCCAGAGGAGAGAAAGCCTCTGAAAAGCATGCAGATCAAAATCAACAAACATTAATCAGGGTCTCATTATGTGGCTCAGGCTAGCCTCTAACTCTTGATCTTAAGAGATGCCTGGGGAGGATTCCTGCAGTTCACAGGTCCATCATCCTAGCTAAATTAGTGAGTTTGAGGTTCAGTGGGAAACCCTGTCTTAAAAAAGAAGAAATGAGGTTGGAGATATGATTAGTAACAGCATTAGTTTTCTATTGTTGTTATTAAACCACCATGAGCATGGCAATGTACAAAATAAAGAGTTAATGGGTTTATAGCTCCAGTGAGCAGAAGTTTATGATAGCAGAGTGAAGACATGGAGGTAGGAGGTGGGAACAGAAGCTGAGATTTCACAGCTTGATCCATAAGCAGGAAATGGAGAGCCTATTGGAAATGGCAGAGTCTTTTGAGAACTTAAAGCCCACCTTCAATGACACACCTCTTCCAACAAGGCCACACTGCTGTGAGATAATGCAGTTGTATACTCTAAAGATTTGTCACTTGTATTGGCTTAATAAAACTCTGATTGGCCAGTAGTGAGGCAGGAAGTATAGGTGGGACAACCAGACTAGGAGAATTCTGGGATAAAAAAAGACAGAGACACAGTTGCTAGCCAGACACAGAGGAAGCAAGATAAGAATGCTGGACTGAGAAAAGGTATCAAGCCTTATGACTAAACATAGATAAGAATTATGGGCTAGGGGCTGGAGAGATGGCTCAGCGGTTAAGAGCACCGTCTGTTCTTCCAGAGGACCCGGGTTCGATTCCCAGCACCCACATGGCAGCTAACAACTGTCTGTAGTTCCAGGCAAACACCAAGGCAAATAAATAAATAAATAAAAAGTTTAAAAAAAAAAAAAGAATTATGGGCTAATTTAAGTGTAAGAGCTAGTTAGTAATAAGCTTTAGCTACTGGCCCAGCATTTACTACTGTAGTAAGCCTCAGAGTCAATTATTTGGGAAGTGGCTGCCAGGATTTGGGAGCTGTGGCAAGAAAGAAACTTCTGCCTACACCACACCTTCTATTCTCTTCCAAACAGGTTCCATCAACTAGGACCAATTATCTAAACATATGAGCCTATTCTTATTCAAACCACCCCAGTGGTTAAGAATTCTTACTGTTCTTTTAGAAAACTTTGGTTCAGTTCCCAGAATCCACATCAAGTGACCCTAGGGTTTCTAAGGGTTCCTGGTATGTATATGATGCACATAAACTCATATAGGCACACCCATGCACCATAAAAAATAGATAAAAATAAATTATAAAAATAATAAGATAGTGATTGAGAAAGGCATTCCACATGGACCTCTGACCTACACACACACACACACATATGCACACACTTGTATTTGCATCTTTACACACACACTTAACAACAATAGATCCAGAGAACAATGCCTAGGGGACTTGACAGGCATACCTCTGAGGACATTTTCTAGAAGGTTTAACTGGGAGATGTGAGCAGTACCATTGCATAGGCTAGGTGCCCAGATAGAAAATGTGGTAAGAGATAGGGCAAGGGGCACATATTCCTACCTCTCTGCCTAAAGCATAACTCTGCTTAGTCTTAACAATAAAAACCAGGAGCCAATTATTGGGGTAATAATGAAAAATCGAGAAGCAAAGGAGCAGCCACCAGTGACTTCTTACCTCTTCAGATTCTCCAAATGAATGTCCACCCACCTTATGTTCCTGTTTCCGCCTCCTGAGTTCTTTCTGGGATTAAAAGGTGTGAGCCACCATTTCGGTTCCTCTATGGTTAACTAATGCTTAGTTTTGTCCTCTGATCTCCAGACAACCTTTGTTTTTTAGAACACAAACAAAATAACACACTCACATCTGCTTCTGTTTCCTGCCTGCTGTGATGTGAGCTGCACTGTTTCCTTCCTAACCATGATAGACTAACCCCCCTGAAACAGTGAACAAAATAAATGCTCCCCCCACGTTTCAGGGTTTTTTTCTTTCAGACATTTTGTAAAGGAGATGATAGCTAACGAACTTGTTGGTAGCTGTTCTGTATCTACATCCTTCCGTGCTAGCTATTGTCCGTATCCCAGGTTCTTAAATTGTGGGTAGAAATGCTGAACTCCATAGTTTTATGTCAACTTGGCACAGGCTAAGGTTATTTAAGAGGAAACAACCACAATTAAGAAAATGCCTGAGTAAGTTTGGACTGTAGGCAGTCCTGTAAGGCATATTCTTAATTAGATTGATGGGGAAGGGCCCAGCCCATTGTGGGTGGTACCATCCCTGGGCTGATAGTCCTGGGTTCTATAAGAAAGCCAGCCAGTAAGCAGTATCCCTCCATAGGCTGCATCAAATCTTGCCTCCAGGTTCCTTCCCTGTTTGAGTTCCTATCCTGACTTCCTACAACGATGGACTACAATGTGGAAGTGTAAGCCAAACAAACACTTTCCTCCTCAACTTGCCTTTTGGTCATGGTGTTTTATTTCAGCAATATGAACAGTCACGAATACAGGTCCTATATAGGGTCGTGTCACTGAACTGGATGTAGAGGTTGTGAAAAACAGTAAAAGAGTTTCAAATGTGTATCCAAGATGATCCTGTCAGTGCTGGCCTGTGTTGCTCAGGATTTCACTGTGACCTTGCCCTGAACACTGTGACCTTACACCTCTCATGGCATGGTTTGCCTGCACTGCCTAGGCGAAGACATGAGTTAGCTTTATGTTGCACATTGAAGCACTTTCGACATGCTGGTTTTCTGAAGGTTTAATTATGGAACACAGATCTGCTGTTTCTTTGGACTGGATTGTGTTAGGATGTTCAAATTAAAATTCTGTTTGAGTTGCTGATGAGTTTCATTAAAAAAACAAAACAAATTTATCTCTGAAATTAGGACAAAATTTCCAGCAGTTACTTTAAACATACTTCTGCCATTTTTGTGCTACACATTTGTGTGAGGTACCATTTTCAGCCTTGGGTGATTATGAAATCCTAATGCCAACCAGCTCTGAAAATCACTGAAGATGTGCTCTCTTACTCAGCATCAAATATTCACCCAGGATTTAATTCTTTATGTAAAAGCAAATAAGCACTTCTGTCTCATCAGAGCGAGTTTGCTCTTACTGTTAAGTAGTAAAATTATATGTACACGAAAGAATTGTTCTAAAATAAATTTCTTTATGCTATCTTACCAGTAAATTTGGTTTGCACATCTACATACTCAGGTTATGTAAATTTCTCAGGTCACAAGGGGTCACAAGTAGAAGTTTAAGAAGCCATGGTTGAATTGACTAATACGACTTATTTGCAAGAAAAGAATAATGGCCTGACTTGCTTTCCAGGATCTACCTGGGTTTCCATTTGCTCTTCTTCCTGAGTAGCTGTTACCCATCTTTTTATTCTTCTCATGTACATATGTGTATAGTATGTGCGTGCATGTTTGCATGTGTGAGCATGTTTGTGCACATGTCTAAGTCAGAGGGTGACATCCAGAGTCTTTCTTAATTGATCTCCACTGTATTCATTGAGGCTGGGTCTCTCCATTGAACTCAGAGCTCACCAATGCAGTGAGGCTAGACAGCCAGCTTGCCCTGGGGATCTCTGGTGCTCACCTTCTTAGCACTGGATTACAGGCATGCTGCTGTGTCAGTCAGCATTTATGTGGGCTCTGGGGATCTAACCTCTGATTTCTATGGTTGCATAGCCATTCCCAAGCTTTGGTACTTGTCTTTGAAATAATACATTTCATCATTATTCTAGGCTGCTATGTTATGAATCAGTAGCCTCTAAAGGCCCACATGTTGAAAGCTTGGCTCCTAGTCCAGGGCATCAATGGGAAATGGAGGAACCATTAGAAGGTGGGGTTTGGTGAAAGGAATTGGGGAGTGTGCCCTAGGAGAGGATACTGTGATTCTTGGATGCCTTTTGATGAATGGCATTGTTTTACCATGGCTTCTTTCCATGATGATCTACCTTGTCACTGCCTCAAAAGCAATGAAACCAACCATCTGAAATCTAAGAAATTGTGTGCCCAAATAAACCTTTTCTCTTTTAAAATTGATTAACTCAAGCATTTTGTTACAGTAACAGAAACTTAACATGCACATACATTAAATATGTTCTCCTGTTTAGAACAGTTCCTAGAAAGAAGGCATTTTACTTTGAGCCTTCTATAAGGCGATTAACTGATTTGAACTTTAATTGCAGAGAACTTGGTATGTTGCCCAATTACAGTCAATCTGAGACTGTCCCAGCTCCTCTGTGTCCAACTTACCTTCAGATGAAACTTTGTGGAATATACTAATTAGATCAACTAGTTTCCACAAACTCAAAAGTTAAGGATATCACCTACTAGCACCTGGGTCTACCCCACACTTTTCAACTCCTCCCTCTGCCTCTGAACTCCCTCCCCAGCCCCCTCCCCCACCTCACGTCTTTTGTCTTGTGATAGAGTTATTTTAGATTTACTTAGGTGAGCATGTAGCACTGTGGCAACATCCCCGAGGAAAGAACTTCTCCTAGGTAGCTGCCAATAGCTCTTCAGGAGGGGCGGATCTCCCCGAGTAGCTGCCAATAGCTCCCACAAAGAGGGATGAGACTGTTCCTAAAAGACTCAAGCCCTGTTTGCCCCTGTGTGACAGCATGATGAGAAAGAACCCTCTGCAATACAAGAAGTAAACCCTCAAGAGATACCAGACCTTTTTTTCCCCCAGCCTCTAGGACTGTGAACATTGGACTTCAGTCATTTAATCCATCCACTATATGGTATTTTTACTTTGACACCCAGAATGGACCAAAGCAGTCACGTTCCCCCAGACCTCATAAAATCCTTTCTATCCATCAGTGTGACTTGGGTGACGCTTCCATAATACATGCCCTAGGACATCCCATTAGCCTCTGACAACTACATTTTATTACACATTCATGGTACCTCCATGGCTCTGACCTACAGAAGCCTCATTATGGAATTCAAGTTGTAGAATGCCTGCTGTATGGAACATAGAGAAATGATTATGGCGAAGAGAAAAAGGCTCTCTCTGGAAGCTTCTGCCCTGGAGGGGCTTCCCTCATGCAGCTGTGTTTCACCAACCAAAGCCAGGCAAGAACATTCTCGAGTTCTGCATACAAGGGATATATATGAAAAGAAAGGAAGGCAGGATATTTGGTAGCCAGAAGCATAACTAAGCATCCCTTTCAGGGACCCCCCCATTGGGTACTAATTCTGGCACTTGCCCAGCATTCATAAGGCCCTACTTTCTAGTCCCAGGACTGTCAAAATGAAACAAAACAAATCAAAACACCAACTTCCTGATGATGTGAGCATCCACAATAGATATTTGTCCAAGTGAAGTCCTGATGACTGAGATAAAACTTGTCAGTGGACATCTTAGAGGAATGGAAGTGAGCCACCATGTTTGACCTTGTCTAACTCCAAAATGATGAAACAGGCACCATAAACTTGGAGCAAGGGAATTCACGGCAAACATTACAAGGCAGTCAGGCAGTGTCTATGGATTGGCATAGCCCCTAGGGTGACGTTGCTGTGTGTGCAGGTGCATGTGTGTGTGAGTACATGTGTATGTCCGTGTATGTGGAGGTGAAATGACACTTTGGGTGCTGTCCTTCAGGAACTGTCCACCTTGCTTTTTGAGACAGGGTTTGTCACTAGCTTGGAGTTTGCCTGGAGTTTGAACTGGCTGGCCCCAAGGATGCAACTGTCTCTATCTGGCTGATAGGACTGCAAACACATCACACAGTGCACAGCTTTTTTCACATGGGCTCTGGGTATTGAATTCAGGTCCTGGAGATAACATAGTCAGTACTTCACTGGCAAATCTGTCAAGGCACCCTGGGCTAAATGAATCTGAAATATTGTACACATTCTATTTGGTATTATTAATCAAAACCCAGACCCAGATATTGAGGAGACACTGAAATATCAGAGAGACTGAGAAACAAGCCACAGCCAGTTCTCACCTAGCCAACTCGTCGAGTTGAAAAGGGCTAGGTCCTGTCTCCAGGAATTCTCAGACTTTAGGAATGTGAGCCCTGCCTAGTACCGGTGCAGGAAAGCTCTACTGACTTCCCCTGCCCAGCTATCTCAGTTCCTGGGTCAACTTTCCTACTGCTAGGATTAGAGGTGTGTGCCACCACTGTATGGCTCTGTTGGCCTGAACTCACAGAGATCCTCCTGAGTGCTAGGATTAAAGGCATGGGTCACCACTCCCTGACATTCATAGCTGGCTCTGTGGGTGGCTCTGTCCTCTGATATTTCAGACTATTTTTATTAAGTATACAATATATCACCATAGCCATCTGCAAGCGCATGGGAGTGAGGGGTTGATAAGGTGGAACAGCAGGTTTGGGTCATCACTGATTCACAGTCTCCATTTCTCCCTTCCCTTTCCCAATAACAACACCCTGTTGTCCCAGAGGGAGAAAGAAACATTTGAAAGGATTGGAAAGATGATACCTGAACTACGCCATCAGCTCCTGAGGCGGAGCACAAGCACCTTGTGTCTTTGCTCTCAGTGAGGAGGCCAGGGATGTGGCTCAGTTGATAAGTGTGCTTGCCTAACACTAGGGCAGTAGGAAAATCAGAAGTTCTAGGCTATTCTCACTACGCAGAGAGTTGGAGGCCAGCTGTGCTAGAGGAGATCCTACCTCAAAGTAAAAATCAATACAGAAGAGGAGCTGGGGAGATGGTCTGGTGGGTTGGGGGTATGGTCTGGTGGGTTGGGGGTATGGTCTGGTGGGTTGGGGAGATGGTCTGTCTGGTGGGTTGGGGAGATGGTCTGTCTGGTGGGTTGGAGAGATGGTCTGTCTGGTGGGTTGGGGGGATGGTCTGGTGAGCTGGGGAGATGGTCTGGCTGGTGGGTTGGGGAAATGGTCTGATGGGTTTCTGGTCTGGTGGGTTGGGGGGATGGTCTGGTGGGTTGGGGAGATGGTCTGTCTGGTGTGTTAGGGAGATGGTCTGGAGGGTAAAATACTTCCTGTGCAAGCATGATGGCTGCAGTTTACATCACACTTGTAAAAACCCAGCTGTGGCTGTACAAGCCTAGAATCCCAGCACTGAGCTAGGAACAGGCAGACCCTGGAGGCTCACTACTCAGTCAGTGTAGCCAATGGCGAACTCCAGGTTCAGTGACAGACCCTGTCTCAAAAACTAAGATGGAGGGTGACTGAGGGAGACACCTGGATTATGAGTTTCTGTCCTGTCTGGCCTGTGGTCCATACCCACAGACTTGCAGTCCCACACAAACACACAGACACGGGCTGGAGAGATGGCTCAGTGGTTAAGAGCACCGTCTGCTCTTCCAGAGGACCCGGGTTCGATTCCCAGCACCCACATGGCAGCTAACAACTGTCTGTAGTTCCAGTTCCAGGCAAACACCAAAGGCAAATAAATAAATAAATAAATAAATAAATAAATAAAGTTTTAAAAAAAACCCACACAGACACTTACATTAATTACATGCTGCTTGGCTTATGGCTTAGGCATGTGGATAGCTAAATCTTGTATCTTAATTAAACTTATTTCATTAATCTGTCTTGACACATGGCCCATGGTTTACTTATTTTTTTACATTTTGCTTCTTGGGCAGTTGGAATGAATTTCTATCTGATTCTGCCCTCCTTCCCCTTTATCTATGCTCAGATTTCATGCCTACTTCTAAGATGCCTTGCCATAGGCTAAAACAGTTCCTTTATTAACCCATGATATTCACAGCGGTACAGAAAGACATCCCATATCAGACACCAAGTGTCAACTTGTGGCCTCCACACTGTAATATACTAGTGAGTTCATATATCCCACCCCGCAATGCATATATCACACACACACACACTACAAAATAAATAAACAAATAAACAAATCTAGTAAGAAGGGTCACTGTCACTATGGAGGATCCGAAGAAGAAGCTTTTAGGTTTTATCCTTCTTAAAGTTCTTATCCCTGCCTCTTTCCACAGTGAATATATTTCTAGATAAAGACAAAGGTGTGTGTAGGTAAAAAAAAGGACAAACCACACCAGCCTGTTCTGAGAAAAGATCTCTTTAGAATGAGAAAAATATTGTACTGTTTTCCACTTCTCTTGGGTCTTAGGTCCACCTTTCATAGTCTGTGAGAAAACATGTTTTTATAAACAACTATTTCAGAAGAGCATGGATGTTGAGTGAGCATCGAGTCAGTATTAATGCTGCTTTTCTTGGGTTGATTTGGACATAACTTTGTCTTATTATTTTGACTTAAACATCTTGCTTTGAAGAAAATTCAATGTCAGACATCTACAGGCTGAAATCACAAGTCCAAGAGATTGACAGAAGGAAATTTGCTCCCGTTGTCTTCCCTGAACTACAAGAGCCATGCCCTTAGCTTTCTCCAGAATGAACGTTTTCCTTCCCATCCAGTGTAATCCTCTTGAGGTTTCCCTTTAGAACTTCCTTGTTGCCTGAATTCTCCAGTCTGCAGAGATTACTGTCATCATGCCAAATAAAGATCTGCATATATAAAAGCAGTTTTTTTCTTTTGCCATTGCCATATTGGCTGGCTGATTCTGCTATCAACCTAGGCCCAGGGCTGTTCTGTGTCTGTGTTGGACACACCACGCATGGCTCCTCTCAGCCATTAGCTTTTGCAAACACTTTGGTCAGGAGCATTTACAAACCAGCTTGTAGCTGGATCTGCAGGTCTATGCACACAAAGGCCAGCATGAAGGGAACTATTAAGCCCAGCCAGTGCCTTAACAGGTAAATGCTCCAATTAAACGATCATATGCAATTTTGTTTTTGACTCAGTACCAAAAATTTCACCTTTAGGTTGGTGCGACTTAGCTTTCCTGCACAGGAGGGAAATGATTACACTAGCTATGTAGAATGTTGAACCTCCAGAGTTTTTGTGAATTTTTTAGCATCAATGATTCTCAAAGCTACCTCTCTGATATGACAATAAAGTCAAATAGTATAAAGAAAATGTTATAGCAGGTTCACTGATTACAACAATGGACAAAATAGATGTGACTGGCGAGATCAACATTTTAGTGTAAATTCATGCATCAAAGTTTGATCTTAACTATTGTTTCTTTTTTTAGTTTTTTTTTAAAAAATAATAATTTATTTTTCAAGATTATACTTTCATAATTATATTTAGATGATAATGATTACATAATTACCCTTTCTTGCCTCCCAACCCTCCCATATACACCTCTTTCTTCTCTTTCATATTCATGGCCTTTTTTTCATTAATTGTTGTTACATGCAAAATGTATGTACACATACAAATGCTTTCCTAAACACACGAGTGCGGCCTCTTTAGTCTGTGTAATGTTACTTATACTTTGGTCTTGGCTAACCAGTTGGTGTGCTCTTTCCTGGGGAGGATTATTCCCCCACCCTCTCCCTTCCTCGGTTGCCTGGGGTTCTTTGTGTGGGTGAAGCCTCTGCCCCCACTCTGACATGTCTGCTGTTGCTGGCCTTGTTCAGCTCATGTCCCTATGGGTGTTGCTCCTGACATTCCTAGGAGACACAATCTCACAGCAAACTTCCTGAGTCTTTGGCTCTTACAATCTCTCACCTCTTCCAAACATTCCTTGAGCCTTTAGTGTAGGGTGTTTTGTAGGTGTATCCTACTGGGACTGGGATTATTACAGAAAGCCACAACTCTGCATTTGATGGGTTGTGGTTTTCTGTAATAATCTCTGTCCGATACAAAGAGAAGTTTCCTTGATGAGGGGTGAGGACTATACTTATCTGTAGGCATAAGGACAAATATTAAAAATATAGTTAGGGATTATGGTGGGCTAGTGAAGTGTTGGTTATAGGTTCACCTCCGAGGTCCATGACTTCACTAGCCTCAGGTAGTTGCCTGGGTTTCCAGTCCTAGGTATTGGTTCCCTTTCCTTGAGTGGGCCTCAAGTACAATTAGAGAGACGTTGGTACCCACCAAGTTATGTATGCCACCACTGCATCCTTAGGGACATTGTGCCATGCTGTTGATGTGATGCATAGGTATCTTGGCTAGGGAGAAAGGTTGGTTGCTTTCCTCCTTTGGAAGCTAGCATGGTGTTGTCTGTTACCATAAAAATGAGTCGTCCGAGAGGAGGCTTTCAGGTCAGTTTCAGCTCAGGGGCCTCTGGGCCCTGTGTCTGAAGTGCATGGTGTCTTCAGCAATAGGGACTTCTCTTCCACCTCTGGGAGGCAAGCAAGGGCAATTGCAATAGCCTGTAATGTTTGGGAGTCTTGATAACCTTGACCAACAGCTCAAGAGAGGGACTCTTGTGCCTGGTGTTGCTTAGATGGACTTTGGTGGAAGGATCATCGTCAGCCCAGATGAGAAACTTAATTTAAATCGTTTATGTATATTTACGTACAGACTTGTGTGTATTGTAGGCTTTTTGTTTGTTTGTTTTTTAGGTTGATTACTAACAGCATGATCCCTTTTGCCTTTTCCTGACATCCTTACAATTACTCATTTCTACTTAAGATGTATCAAAGATAGTGACCTGGGCAATAAATGTTAGTTTAATACCAAGGGATTTTTCAGTGTGTGTGTGTCTCTGTGTGTGAGTTGTCCTATGTATGTGTTGTGTGTGTGTGTTGTGCTGTATCTGTGTGTGTGGGTTGGTATTTTGCTCAGGAGCCCCTGCTGACCTCAAACTTGGGATCCTTTCATTTCAGCCCACAAGTTCTGGGGTGACACGTATGCTAAATCAACATTTTAGCTTGATCCCTTGAATTATTGATTTAAAAATCATTCAGTGAGAAGTCAGGCATTGTGGTGCATGCCTTTAATCCCAGCACTCAGGAGGTAGAGGCAAGTGGATCTCTGTGAGTTTGAAGCCAGTCTAGTCTACAAAAAGAGTTCCAGGACAGCCAGGGCGGCACAGAGAATCCCTGTCTCAACACCCACCCCGCCCCGCCAGATCCTTCAGTGGTGCCTGATATTTACCACTACTATGCTCAAACTCCTTCTCTTGGTTTTCATCCCTTTTCCTGTCTGGAGCCTGAGGCCATGGCTTGTACAGTGCAGTTAGCCGAGCCTTCTACCCAGGGGCACATTTCACACTCCTTTAAAAGCACTGAATTTTATTCTGCGACAAGCATCTCATATACAGCCCTGTTGATCATGAACTTGAGATCCCTCTAAGTGCTGGCCCTGGGCTTACAGGTATGTGTGGCCAGGCCTGGCCTGTCTCAATAGCTCACTTTCCTTCTCTTTCTCTCTCCTAACACTCCGTAAGCACTCCTCCCTGTCTTTCATCATTTGGCTATGGAATCGCCCATTTTCCTTCAAGTTATTTCTCTCATGAGGGAAAGACTACAATGAGAAAAGTAGAAAATACTTATCATTTAAAGCACAAAATAACTATGGAAATGTATCTGCTCAGTCATCCTGATGTTATTAAGTCCACCTCTGCTTTGTTTTGGTGTGAATCCTTAGGAAACTGTGCCCACTTCGTGAGCTGACTTTCTCACACACTCATTGCTTGCTGAACTAAGACTGGTAAACAGCTAGGAGTGAAATATTTCGGTAACTATGAAGTGAGTAGGGCCGCACAAACCTTCGTTCTTTAAGCACTCAGGTGCCGATCTTAACGTTAAGCGTTAGCAGAACTCAGAGTTTTGCCTTTTAAAATAACAAGTTTGGAGGCACCCGTTCATAACTAATCATGTTCCAGGCCTACAAAGTGTCTGCAGCAACAATCCAAACCCACATATGATCTAGAGCTCTCTCTGGCAGCTTGCACTTCATGATTGGCTGGGAAGTTGCTCAGCATTTTAATGGGAGTTAGACCTCATGATCAAGGGCATGTCACAGCTCACAATCCAGGGAATCGATGTACAGAGATACATTGTTGTATTATTATTAACTCCAATTGTTCAGCAATTAACCCAATATGGCACCTATACACATGACTCAGATAAAGAGTCTCATGTTTCACAGGGTACAATCAATCTGATACAGTCCTGTTTTGAGAATGCTATCGATGTGACTAGGGACTAGTGTGTAACATTTTCCCACATCAGCTTTGAGGCTGCCTCTTTTGAATTATAGCTATCATAAGCTTCAACTCTCTTCAGTGGTCATACCTCACAAAGCATAGTCTTCAAATACTTTTGGCATCCCTCATCTGTCTTAGGCAGGTAATGAAAACTCACCCCAGGAGCTAGAAACATGACTCAGTGATTAATAACATTTGATGCTTTTGCGGGGGACCTGGGTTCGGTTCCCAGCATCCACACGGCAGCTAATAACTGTCTGCAACTCCAGTTCCAGAGGATCTAGCAACCTCTTTTGGGTTCTGTGGGCACCAGGCAAGCATGTGGTGTACATATGTCCACGCAGACAAACATACATATAAGAATTAAAATTTAAGAGTGTCATACCCAGTTGGTGATGTGCTAAATCACAGGCTTGATTTTTTTTTCTCTTTTCACTCTCAAAATTGGGATTTCTTTTTCTTTTTCTTTTTTCCAAGTAAAGATCTTATTGGCAGAAACCAAAAACATAAAGCAACATCAGATTTGCTAATAGATTAAAAAAAATTCTGGGGAAAAAATAACTCTTGCTTTCCTTTCTGCATAAGTTAGGTGTCTGAAAGGGAACCTCAGTCTGTGGTACCTTTCTCAGTAACTATTGTTGTGTGTTTGTGAAGCTTTAGCAGAGCCAGCCTTTTGTAAAGTATGTCACTACAAGCATCCCTTTATGACCTGCTTTCTGTATTTTCAGTCTGTGCGCTTTGTCGGCCATGTGACTTGCTCAGAGGATGGTCTTGGCATGGGCCACGGTTGTGCACTTCCTTCAGAGCTCTTCACAGGATCATGAGTGGTATTTTGAATTTACTTTTGTTTTTCTGAGAAGGGGTTTCCCTGTGTAGCCCTGGTTACAGAACTCATTCTGTAGACCAGGCTGGCCTCTCAGAGATCTGCCCGCCTCTGCTTCCTGAGTGCTGAGATTAAAGGCGTGCACCACTACTAGCTATGGGGAGTTTTAAACATATTTGTTGACAAACTGCTGTAAAAGGTTTCTGGCCAGCCTTTCTGGCCTAGACCAGAGGTTTGACTGGCAGTTTAGCAGTCTGGCAGAAACACTTGCAGTTCCACAGAGACACATAGACGCTTATATTAATTATTCTGCTGATCGGCCAAGGGCCCAGACATATAACTTGCTAACTCCTTCATCTGAACTCAACCCATCTTGTTCATGCAGCTTGGTACCTTTTTTTCAGAGTAGAATTTCAACTTCTTTTCTCTGTATCTCCTGGCATCTGTGTTGTTTCTCTGGTAGCTCTGTGGCATCTGCTCTGAGATTTTCTTAGTCTTATAGCCCCACTCACACACTTCCTGTCTGCCTTCAGCCAATCATCATTTTTATTAAACTAGTAGGTGGGACAATTATTTATGATGTAACAACATAATCCTACTACAACAGATTATTGGCATACTATTCTATTACAATCTCTTAGCATTGGGAAACTGAGGCAGTTTGAGGCTACCCGAGCTACACAGCAAGACCTTGTTTCAATTACAAAACAAAGCACAACACACACAAAAATCTTCAAACAGCAAAGACTTTTGCCTCCTATTTTAAAATACAACTAATTTGACCCAATCGAGTGTTTAAGACGGGCACTGACTGAAAGGGTCTTTCTTCCATGACTGCTTCTAGGAGATATTTCCAAGAGACCATGTCATCTTCAGACACAGGCAGGTAGAATGCTCACTGGTATACCTGCCTGCATTACCCTGTGTTAACTGAAATCAATGATGTAATATTCCCTGCAGAGACTGCTGTCTGTGTGTCACAGAGTGTGCTCAACAGTGGCTTTCAGGAGCAATTTCTTCCTGGCCATGGAGGATACCTTGGGGGTGATTCATGGTTTGTGCAATGACTAACCTGTAGCTAAATCTGGAAGCCACAGGTTTACATATAAACCAAAAGCGCGGAAGAGAGGCCAGAAACCAAGACAAGACTGCAGATACCTCCCTCTGCTACAGGCTTCGGAGCAGAGGCTGTTGATGGGCTGCTGGCCCACAGAGAAGCCCAAAAGCAGAGGAAACCTCACTCACCCTGCGATCATCCAAGGCCTGGGAAAGGCAACGGGACTTCTCATTGTGGGGAGAGATACACATAACTGACCACACTTGCTCAGGGGACGGAGGTTTGATTGTAAGCAATTGGTTAGGGATGGAGATTTACCTGGCGGTTCCACAGAAGAGGGACATGTGGGACACAGGAAGGACAGTCATCAGCCATTTCTACGAGATTGGCAGCCATTGGCTGACTTACGGCACAGAAAGTGGGAAAATGGAGCTGCGATGAAGCTATGATGTGTAATTATGCAAAGTGTGTGTCTTGGAGACAAACACTGAGAGTCCACAGCTCGAGAACAGTCCCTTGTGCTGAGATCAACACAGGCATAGTGTTTGCTTTCCATTGCTACACTGTGTGGTGTGAACATGGTGTAGGAGTCGGGGGACAATAAGCAGAGTGCAGTAGTAAGACCACTGCCCAGGGGATCAGGAAGCCTATGTCTCCCTCCACTTCACATGGCCATAACAGCTGTGAATTTAACCTCTGGAGTCCATGTACAGAAAGTGAGAACAAAACACTTTCCCCAATCTGCAGGGGCAGTGAAGGCATTTTGCAAATCTGGAAGCATTGCAGCAGGTTGTGTGAGGCCTTACAGTTGGAATGCTGTAAGATGGAAGATTTAAGAAGAAAAAGAGCCCAGAACTCAGAAATCTACCCTGAATCTCGTCTTAACAGTCATGGCGGAAGCTGGGAAATCAGTTCACTTTGAATTATTAAGCAATATCACTGGGCATCTATGAATAGTTTTAGACTTTGTACTATATATATAGAGCAACCTGGCTTTCCTCTACTGACTAGAATTCTCTATCATCTTGTGTTTATTTCTGAGCTCTATTTCATAAGTTACCACCCTGATTGAATAATATTGCTGATTGATAATATTTTTTAACTCTTCCTGTAATTTGTGTGTATGTGTATACACCTATGTGTATGTATGTGCACCAGGTGTGTGCTGTAGAAGACACTGTTGGGAGAGGCATCAGATCCTCTGGAACTGGGATTACGGATGGTTGTAAAACACTATGTGGGTGCTGGGAACCAAAACTGGGTCCTCAGTGAGAGCAGTACATGTGCTTAACCTCAGAGTCATCTCTCCATCTCCAACTGATGACATTTGGAATCTAACTGGACAACTTTCTGTAGTTTTTTTTGTTTGTTTGTTTTTCCAAGATAAAGTCTCACTATGTAGCCCTGCTTGTCCTAGAACTCACTATGTAGATCAGGCTGGCTTCGAACTCACAGAGCTTTCTTTACCTATCTCTGCATCCAGAGTGCTAGGATCAAAGGTATGCACCACCATGCCTTGCTGTGGGATTATACTTTTGTACACTGTAAATATCTGTCACTGTAAATATTGGTTTAATAAAATGCTGAATGGCTAGAAGCTAAGCAGACAGGAAGTGTAGACAGGACAGCTGGACAAGGAGGATTCTGGGAAGAGGAAGAGCAGAGGAGAAGCCAGCCAGACTCAGAGGAAGGAAGATGAGAATGCCGCTCTGAGAAAAGGTACCAAGCCACGTGGCTAAACATGGATAAGAATCACGGGATGGTTTAAGAGTAAGAGTTAGCAAGTAATAAGCCTGAACAGTTTATCATTAATATAAGCCTTTGTGTGATTATTTGGGATTAGATGGCTGCAGGACCAGTTGGGTGGAAGAGAGAAACTTCTGACTACAATGCCAGGCTAGTTCTTGTTTTTTAAGGAATAGAACTCAGGGTAAATGAATTGGCTTAGCAGACAAGAGCATTGGCTGCACAGGGCGGATGACTGAATTCCATCTCCAGGCCTCACGGGATGGAAGGAGAGAGCCGAGTCCTCAAAGTTTACCTCTGACCCCCACGCAAGCACTGTGCACATCAACACTCTCACTACTACTAATGATAAATTAAATCAAATTTAAAGATGAAAGAAGTGACAGAGAGGCAGCTATTAAGGAGACAAGCAAGCTTTGGAGCTGGTTACCAGTCTAGTTGAAGAAACTTTGGAAAAACTGAGACCTGAGGCCAGGAACTTAGTTAAAATCCCTTTTTGATGCTTTGTGAGCCAAGGCACAGTCCTCAATCCTTTCAACCTCTGCTCATCTCAAAGCCGAGGGTGATGCCAGCTTCCTCTGCATGCATAGGTGTGGATTCAATTCTCCCATGAGAGCCTCTCTCATCTGAGGCCTGATGTCTAGCTGCCAATCACCTTGCTTTTCCTACCCTCCTTTCTTTTTTTTTTTTTTTAAACTTATTTATTTGTTTATTTATTTATTTATTTGCCTTGGTGTTTGCCTGGAACTGGAACTACAGACAGTTGTGAGCTGCCATGTGGGTGCTGGGAATCGAACCCGGGTCCTCTGGAAGAGCAGACGGTGCTCCTAACCACTGAGCCATCTCTCCAGTCCCCCTACCCTCCTTTCTTGAAATGCTGAGGACTGAACACGGAGCCTCACGAAAATGCACTCCAACAATGAGCTGCATCCCAGACCCCCTCCCTTAGACAAACACCAGCTGAGGGACATCTCCATGTCTTCCCCTAGGGGAGTGCTTCATTATTTATTTATATCCCAGCTCTCCTCCTCACCTTCTGAAAGCATTCCCAGTGAAAAAGTCATGGCTTCTCTTTTTCAGGTTTTCTTTCATCTGCAAATTAGGAATAAGAGCAAAATCTTATCCCTAACTGCTGCACAGTATCCAGTATGCTTGATTTGCTATACAGATTCACAGAGGGGAAAGAGTTAGGCTCAGGGATTTTAAACAATTCATTAAACTCAGGTCATTTAATCGTACATATGTATGCCCCTCCCTGAATATGGCAATGCAGGAGATACGATGGTCATAAACCCCACAAAGGTGTTGTCATTTTGGAGCCACAGAAAGGGATGCCAATTGGTAATAACACCTCACAGCCTACATACAGGGAACATCCAGCAGGCCTTAAGGAGATTGGAGTGGGTGTAGAGAACGAAGACATTGTTATTGATGAGCAAATGTTCTCTAGAACAGGTAGTATAAAGGACTCTCTCTTTTCTCTTTTGCTTTGACAAGTTTGTTCTTTGAGTGATGTGAAGGAAGAGATTGTGCCTATCACCTCCCTTTCTGGAGTTTCTAAAAGAGTGTTGAGTAATATTTAAAGATGTCAGATGATTAGAATAAAGAGATATCACAGGGGACCCCCACCCAACCTTTGGCTTCTGCCGGGATCCAGGATGACTTTGGCCAGAGATGGCTAACATCTCTTAGGGAGAGATGGCTGGTGTCCTGACATGCTGAGTTATCCAGCCATTCCAGTGGAAGAGAACCAAGGAGTCAGTGGCCCAGAGATCATCTCAGCTCCCTTCTGCCACTGGCTTTAGAACACATCAAGCCTGGCTAAAGATTACTCGTGAAGTGGCTCTGTGCCTAGAAAGATAAACAAAAGAAAGGCAGTCTGACATTCACTGTCTGCGTTGGACAGACAAGAAGCAATAAAATACTAATAATGTGTGCCATGCGTGGGGGCCCTGACATTTGCTATGCTGAGTTATGTCCTCAGTGCACATTATCTCTCATTCCTTAATTCTTTCCACAAATATTTCCCAAGTGCTTATTATGTGTCAGGTGTTCCAGTTGCTGGGAGTACCACGAGGCACAGGGCAAGGAGAGCTCTTGATTTTGGAAAATATTCTAATACATATATGATGAACTAAATGAGCATATCTGATCAATGCAGATATCATAGCCGGGGAGAAGAACCACAAAGCAGGAGGCCACGAAGGCTGGGGTACATGTAAGAAGAGGTTTTAGGCAGATGTGTGACGTAGAGAGATGAAGAGCGTTACCCTAAGCCTGGGAGGGTGCATGCTCCAGGCAGAACGAACAGTACGTGGAGAGGCATAGCAGTGAGATGATAGAACTTGGAATCCTCCAAGGAGCTGGAAAAGGGTGTGTACAGGGAGCTGAAGAGAAGAGCACGTGGTGGAGCCTTGCAGAGAGAGACAGCTCCCATAAGAAGAGTTTCATCTGAGAAAACTGGAAACTCCCTGAAACCTCAGCTGCCCCTGCTGAAAATGTAGCGCTCAGAGGACCCTTTCCTAAACTGAAGCGAGAGAGTTGGATCTTACAGGCTGGTGTTGACAACTCATTGTCTCCCAAGAGGACTTATGGGCTGTGGGTCACCGCTAGCTGATGTCCCCAACAGGTAGGGCAATTGACAGGGAGGGGTTCAGGGAGTCCAGTACAACATCTACTATGGGTCTGTTTATGCTTTCGTTTTCCATGACCCTTCAAGTGTGGTGTCTTTGTTTCCTATGAATAGCAAGAAAGTAAGGCTCAGGGATTTTAAATAACTCATTCAAGTCCACAAACTGAGGTCACGCTGGATTTGAACCCAGATCTGGTGAATCCCAAGATCATAGATTTTTGAATTTTTATACAATCATCTACAACATCTCCATCCAAATTGTTTTTCACATTAGAAACGTGTAAGTCAGTACCCCATGAGCCCCTCCCCCTAGTCCTTAGAAACCATCACTATATGACTCATTTTCATGAGTTTCAATAGTCCTCCTGTGTTGCATGATGTTTCCTGGGGAAATAAATAGTTAAACAAATATACATTGATTCCACAAACAGCAACAGCAGACTGAAAAAAATGCTTTCACCTAAGTTTATAGGGGTTACGTGCAGAAGTGTGGGTGAGTGGTTATTTTCAGGAACACAAGTGGCTTAGCTCATCCCTGAATAACCCAGCCTGACACAGGTGACTCCCAGGAAGCTTCATTCCTGCCCAGACTGCAGGCATCTCCTCAGAAGAGGTTTTTCCTCTACCATTGATTTTTTTTCTGCTCATATGACCTCAAGGGGAGGTGCCATGAATTTCGGAGAGTCTGGAGTCTTGCAGCTTTTGCGAGTTTCCTGAGCCTTCTCAATTTTATCAGCTTCCTGAGTCTTATGAGCTTGCTTCCCTTCAGGAGGTAATGTTTTAGTGTGGAAGAAATAGCTACCCAGCACCCAAGTACCTCATAGCAGCGCAATCCACAGCATTGTCTTAATAAGACCACCTAGTTCACCCAGGATGTTTTCAGGGTTCGTCCATCTCACAGCACCTGTCTGAATTCCCTTCCTTTTTGAAGATAAGTAATATTCCATTATGTAGATATACCAAAGTTTGTTTAGCTATTTATCTGTTGGTGGTTTGCTTTTATTTTTGGCTACTTTGAATAATGCTGCTATAAAAATGCCTCATCAGGCCCCCCTTTTTATATAAATGAAATTATTCCATTTATTTATTTATTTATTTATTTATTTATTTATTTATTTATTTATTTATTTATTTAAGACAGAGTATCTCTGTGTAGCCTTCTCTGTTCTGGAACTCTCTCTATGGATCAGGCTGGCCTCACTCACAGAGATCCATGGCCTCTGCTTTCCAAGGGCTGTGCTGAGATTAAAGGTGTGTGCCACCACAGCCTGGTAAGATTATTTAATTTTATATTTTAATTTTTTGAGGGGTCACCATACTGCTTTTTCCACGGGTGGCAATGCACAACTATTCCGATGATTTCAATGTGTTCTCAACTGGTTATCATTTCCCTCTGCTCTCTCTCCCTCCCTGCCTCTTTTCTTTGGTAAGGAGTACCTCAGCGGAAGTGAATACCTCATCTCATGGTTTTTAAAACCAGCTACTTTTCTTTTGTAAAGTATATTTTTTAATATTTCCTTGAGGACATTGTTTTGATATTTGATCCTATTCATTCTGATCATACTCACTCTCTCCTGTAACTTCCCAGATTTACCTTTTCCCTTCCTAACTTTGCCCCACCCCCTCCCTTGAAGCCTGACAAGGCCAATTTGTGCTGTCCAAATATTCATTGCTAGGAGCCCTTCTACTGAAGGACAGTTCATTTATCCGGTCTACACTCGTAGAGAAGAGTGACCCTTCCTCTCCCAGCAGCTAAGACTTGCCAATTGCTCCTTTGCTAGGGTGAAACTTCATAGCCAGCTCCCCTCTCCACGTCTGGCTTGAGCTTGTACAGGGCTTGCGCATGCTGTCACACCACTGTGAGTTCAGATGTGCAGCTGCCCTGCTGTGTCCAGAGGATACTGTTTCCTTGTCACTCACTACTCCTGGCTCTCACAGTCCTTCGGCTCCCTCTCCACGATGACCTTTGAGCCTTTGGAGACCCAGGGTGGGGTGAGTGGTGGTGCTGAGTGTGCTTGACTGTGCACTTTACATGCCATTGTGTCATTTTCCATAAAGGAGGAAAGAGCCTAAGTAGACATCCAAGTGCACCATTCTACTGTCAGATGAGCAAAGGGAGTAGAGGTACAGACTCAGTCAATGTACATGGATTCCCAGGAAGCTATTGAGGACCACAGGAAGAAAGAACTAAATAAAAATGGGTGCCTTATTAATCACACTTTTGAATGAGTTTTGTATTTTTCTTCAAGGACCCTTACTGCTTTAAAGAACTGTGCTCTCAGGCCAGGGAGATGACTCAGCAGATAAAGACATTGCACAGAGCCTGAGGACCACAAGATGGAAGGGTAGCATCAACTCCATAGGTCATCTTTTGACTTCCACGTATCTGCCCTTCCATACAAATAAATACAAAAACAAATGTAAGAGAGTATTGCTCTCCGTAGTATATTTTAGACTTGATCTGTAGAATTTGATCATAAATGTAAATATTGCCAGCAGTGAAATACCTAGCATACAATAAGTACTGATATTTTAAGATAAAATGGTGACATCATTCTTTCTGTCTCTAAGTGGCCTTGAAGTCTCATCCTGGTTTACTGCCTTCATTGTCCATTGAAGAAATGACACACAGGCTTCTCTTTAGTAAGGAAAAAAAAAATGTGTTCTGGTTTTTTCCTTAGAAATTTCATTTCCATTCTATTTCAGAATCTTATGCTAATGTAATATAATTATGATATAAAGGCTCTTCTGAATATCATGCTGTACTTTTATCTATCAAGCCTATGTATAAGAATGAAAATTTATACATTTTAAAATTCCCGTGACTTAAGGCTCTAAGTGTTTTCAGGATTGAGTTATCTTCAAAATGAGGAGTATCATGAGATTGATCAAACAACCTAAAAGCGTGTAAAATCTTGATAAGTGCTGGCAAAAAGGGAAAGTTTTATTGGAAGTTTGTATTTTGTTTTAATAAGATTCGGAACGGTGCTGTGCTTTTCTCACATGTGACGTGACTGTGGATAAACATCACTTCCTGCCAGATTGCTATAGGCAGCGTCAGTTCTAATTTTATTTTGGTCTTTTAGAGTCAAGAAACCCTTGTGCTTCTGTAGGAAGAAATGGGATGTGGAGAATGTTATTAAGAAAGTGTCCTTTGATTTCTGGAACTCATTCTAAATTATTTGCCCTATATCATATGCTAATCTATTATCAAACATATTTAAAGGTCAATCATATGATAGTTTCATTAGATTCTATTTTAGTTTTGTTGAAATTAAACCATCAGGAAGCACCTGTATTAATTGCTTTTTGCTTTGCTGGGACAATGCAACTTAAGTCTCTTATTTCCAGGGTACAGTCCCTCTGCAGAGGAAATCCGGGCAGCAATAGCCTGAGGCAGTGAGTCTGAGGCAGGTGAGTCTTCCTCTCCCAGCTAACGTAATCTAGAAAATTCCTGACAGACATGCAGAGACCTGTCTCCATGGTGATTCAAGATCCTGCCAAGTTGACAATCAATACAAACTGTTACAACACCTGATTTGCAAAAGGCTTACTAACCCAACCCATTACAGGCAAAACCATGTTCACATATTGAACTCTTCACCCCCAGCCCCTCAGAAAGTGACTGTATTGGAAAATGGGATCTTTGTAGATTTAATTAGTGAAGGTGAGGTAATAGGGTGGCCTAAAAGGAAAGCTGGTCAGAGTCGGACACAGAAGGACGATGGTATAAAGAGACAGAGGGCACAGGCCATCTACAAGCCAAGGAGAGACATATGGAACATTCTCTCTCACAGTTTTCAGAATGGTTAGCCAGGCTGATATTTTTGGTTTGGACTTGCAATCCTAAGCAACCGGAGACAGCAGGTTTCTACTGTCAACCCCCACCCCAGTTTATGATGATTTGTTTTACAAGCCCTTGCAAACTATGACCTCCCTGCCACAAACACATATTTTTCATTATTTGGGATCTAGACGAGTTATTTTATTATGGGAATTTCTGGTACAAGGCCTCACACTAGCCCAGGCTGCCTTAGAACTTATTGATTGTATAGCCCAGGCTAACCTTGAATGCAAAGAAATCTTTATGCCTTAGCCGCTGAGCCGTGGAAGAATGAGTCACTACACGCAGCTCAGATGGGATTTTTAAAACCTGAGACAGAATCCCCAGGAGATTGAGGTAGGGTGAGAGTAAAGGTCATGTTAGAACAAGCCCTGTGACAGAAAGTGTTCAAGCAGATATGGAATTTGAAGACCTTGGCATTAATTTCCTTCAGAATACCTTTGTTTGTGGCCCCTTTGCAAAGTTTTGACCCCTGAAGGATTACTGAAGCTAGTTTGGAGGGGGCTGTGTTATTTATAGAGTGCCCACTGCACTCCAAGGATGTCTTCAGGCTCTCTACTTATGTGTGCATTTAATTTTTTTTCAGTTTTATAGACAGGACATCACATGCTAGCCCCATCTGGCCTTGAGCTCCCTGTGTAGCTCAGGCTAGCCTTACACCTGTGATCTTCCTGCCTCTGCTACTTGAGTGCTGGGTTTATAGGCATGAGCCACAGCGTCTGGTTACGTGCATAACATCCCAATCGATGTCAAGGAGAAGGAATAGGATTCTAGTCAGGGAGGAAGCAGTTTGGTAGTGGACTTCTGCTTTAATTAGGAGCAGTCAGGGTAGCAACAGACATATTGCCCCTATCCTCAGAGGGCTGTGTTTACAGACTGTAACACACACACACACACACACACACACACACACACACACACACACGAGATGAAAGTGATGTTAAGGAAAAGGATGGGCGTCCGGAGTGGAGAGGAAGCAGCTCATTAATGCTTGGCTCAGTGTTGCTGGGCTGGAGGTGGAGCAGCAGCTGCTTGATGGTTGTGTGGACACAAAAGTGCCTGTGTAACAGGTGAAGATGAACCCCCTGCTCACTCACCCTCATCTCCCAGGCTCTGCCAGGCTGAGCACCAACTCTCCATCGTCCTCCATCTTACTGCTGCCTGGATCCTGAAGCCTAGAAGGACTGTCTCCTAGAGGGGGTCAGCAAAGGAGTGTTAATATTGCGTGTCTGGGGGCTAGAGAGATGGCTCAGTGGTTAAGAGCACTGACTGTTCTTCCGGAGGACCAGGGTTCGATTCCCAACACCTACATGGCAGCTCACAACTGTCTGTAGTCCCAGTTCCCAGTTCCAGTCAAACACCAAGGCAAATAAATAAAAGTTAAAAAAATATTGCATGACTGTCCATCTGCTATAAGGCTGAACCCCTCACTGATGTGAAAATATGGCTGTTTGCCACTCATACACCAAAAGGGTGTGACTCTCCCTTGGTTGAAGTGAAGAGGGCTTGTGAAGGATTTGTATTCATCATCAGCTTTGAGGAAATACATGTGGTAAGGCATCTTTGGTGCTGCCTGGGCATTCACTGTCCTTTCTGTCCATTTCCAAATTGGGAAGGTGCTCCTGCTTAACCACAAGAGGAGAGACACTCCATAGTCCTGACTCTCAGAGGTGTTTGGCCTTGTGTCCAAACTCCCTCAGAGGACTGCTCATTTTCTGTCTGCACCATGAGCTGCCCTGCTTATGCAGGAACACAAACAAAGTTTGCCTATGCTGTGTGGTCATGTGCTTCTTCTAAGCAGAGAGAGCACCCAGTCACACAAGCTATTCTCTCCTGCATGAAAGACCCCTTCTGAGACTAAGGGGGTAAGAACACTGGTTCTATTATAGTGATTCTTCATTGAAAAAAATGCTTCTTTAACATTTATTTATTAATTTACAGATATAATTTAACTATATAGCCAAGGCCTACTTCAAACTTGAGGTCTTCTTGCCTCATGTCCTGAGTGCTGTATCCAGGTGTGGCTCCAACAGAAGGCTGGTTTTACATGAGAAGAAACTGGTGGATTATTATCTTGTAGTAGTCTCTGTCAGGTACGGTCATGGTCTGAGGTCCTGGATCATTTGAGTGTTCTCTTGGCCATGGTGACAGAGACAGAGCCTGCTGCCATGTGTACTTGACCATGTGATACTTTACCAAGGACAGAAGGAGGTGATCAGTGAAGGAGGTGATCAGTGAAGGAGGTGATCAGTATGTGCACAGGAGTTCTTATCTCTTACCTATTCCAACTCTTCTGTCCCTTGTTTGTGTACATCTGTTGCCTGGTGGCTGCAGTAAGAAGCACATGCAAGGGGGCTGGAGAGATGGCTCAGAGGTTGGGAGCACCGACTGTTCTTCCAGAGGTCCCGAGTTCAGTTCCCAGCAACCACATGGTGGTTCACAACCATCTATAACCAAATCTAGTACCCACTTCTGTATACTGTATACATAATAAATAAATATTATTTTTTTTAAAGAAGCACATGCAATGGCCAAGACACAAGGAGTGGGTGGGCTGGGGGATGGCTCCATTGGTCAGTGCTTGCCTTGCAAGTATGAGAACCTGAGTTTGATTTTCAGAACCTACTGAAAAATAAACAACACACCAACAAACAAAGCAGGGAGGTGTGGTAGGCTGTCTTCTCAGCACTGAGCAGGCAGAGACACATGGATCTGTGAGGCTCGCTGACAAGCCAGCTTACTCTAACTTGTTGAGTTCTAGGCCAGCCAAAGACCCTGCCTCCAAAGAAAAACAATGGTGAATACTACCTGAGAAACATTACATGAGGTTGTTCCTCTGGCCTCCACACCCACGCACACATACACATAGACACACTTGCTTATATACATACACTGGCACACACAAGTGGGTAGAAACACAAAAAGCAGGTGTTGGCACCTGCAGATACTGTCAGCACTGAAAGCTAGTCTCATTCTGCTAGCAGAGTGGTGAGATGCCCACTGACTCTGTCCCTCTGTGTGTTCCTACCAGTTACCAGTACAACACGAAACATTGCAAACATGCAAACATTTGCTTCTCCAACCCCGTGGATTGAGAATACTGTACCTACATTTTATAGGACAAGGGATGGCTGCCTGAACAGGGAAATACCTTTCTCAAGGTCTCAATACTAGGAAGTGGCTTCTTCTCCTCCCAGAACTAGTTAAACAAGGTTTCAGCAGCAAAGAGCCTGTGATTTCCCTGTGGCCTAAAAACCAGACCTTTTCTTCCCTTTTGCTACACCCCTCTCTCAAGGGTTACTGCAGGCTCTGCATCCTCCCCAATGTCAGCCTCTGGAAGACACGCCCTGAACATTGCTGATTGTGGCAGATGGAAAAATAGAACTTGGCCAACAGCTCACTGGTCATGCGTTACCTTTGTCCACACTGGTGACCAAAGTTTACTACATGGCCACCCATGACTTCAGAGAGTGAAAAAGTCCACTCTTACTGTTTGAGAGGATGGAGGATTGACTGTGGTCACAAAGGACTGCCACCATGACTGAGGGAGAAACTTCTAAGAAAAAAGTGCTTTTCCAAAGCCTGGGCCCTTTGCCTTCCATGGAAGCTTCCCTCTCTCTGGCTAAGACTCCTGGGTGGCAGGCACCGAGTGTTTCACTGATACTGTTCCTGAGCCTCACAATGCCCTGTTAGGTAGATATTGTTCTTACCTTCATTTAACAGATGAAGTTATTGAGGCCCAGAAAGGTCTTGTAATTGCCGGAGCCAGATGGCACAGGGAAGGAAACATGACGCCCATGCAGCCCTTAGGTCAGCTTGACTCTGGAGACTGTGTTCTTTGGTTTTCCGTAGGAGGATGCCCAGTGTGACCGGCAGCATACGTGTTGCAACAGAAGGGCCCTGAGCTTCAAAATATGGAGACTTGCTTCAGCCAACTCAACAGGGATAAAAGAGAAAGTGAAGAATTGCTTAAAATGGCTCCACCCAGAGAGCATTCCTAGTATTTTAGGCATATCTTCCCATACCTGTTAAACCTGTAACCTGCTTCTTCAAACAACAATGTATCATGTGCACTTTTCCAATAAAGACCCGTGGTTTTAATGCCTGTGTTCATGTGGGTGCATATGTCAGGTGCCTGCAAATGTACATACAAATGCCTGTGTATGAAGGCCAGAGGCCAACCTTAGATGTTGAAGTCCTGAGTAAATAAATGTACATTGTTGGCATGAGCACAGCCATGTCAAGGACCATGATGCCTTTCACCAGTGGCTCTAAACCTTCCTAATGCTGTTACATGTGGTGACTTTCAAGTATAAAATTATTTCATTGCTATCTTGTAACTGTAATTTTGCCAGTTATGAATCATAATGTAAATATCTGATATGAGACTCCTAAAAGGATCTAGATCCATAGGATAAAAATTGCTGCCTTAGACCTAGGGGAATCATAAGAACTTTCCTTGGTCTGAACATGGACGTTGATAGTGTCTGCAGGAAGAATGGAGCACAGTTTTCTCCAAGATGACTGCGGCCCTACAAAGACTCAACTGAGCATTGCCAGCCCCCCACCCCCAAGCTGGTGAGCATCCATCAGAGCTTACCACCTGCCCCTCCCTGCTTTTCTGCTTAGGTGTATGTGTGTCTATTGTTTCTTTTATTCCCCTTCAGCCCAGTAAGGTTAAGTCCAAAGCTGTTCAGGTCTTGGCAGGTCTTATTCCCCAGGAGCCATCCACTTTGGTTTTTGAGACAAGGCTTCTCATTATCCTGGAGCTTGCCAAGTAGGCTATGTGAGCTGGCCAGGGAGCCCCGGGGATCCACCTGTCTCCATCTCTTCGATGCTAGAATTAGAAATGCACACTACCACACAGAATATTTTGATGTGGGCTCTGGAAATTGAGCTCAGTTACCCATATTTGCAGCCTAAGAACTTCATTAACAACCATCTCTCCAGCTCTGCGCTGTATTTTAAGCTTCTTTATTAATTTATAATTCATGGATGCTTTGTCTTCATGTATATATGTGTAGCATGTGTGTGCCTGGTGTCATCTGATTCCTTGAAGTTGGCGTTGTTGACAATTGGGGTGCCACATAGGTGCTGGAAACCAAGCCTCTGTAAAAGCAATGGGTGCTCTTAAGTGCTGAGCCATCTCTCCAGCCCTGAATAATATTTTTAATGACTTGACTACATATTCTCTTGCTCTCCATTGCGTGACCCTGACACCATTTATTTAAAATTCCCAAGGGCAGACATTTATCTTGTCTCCAGTGAATTTCATCTCTTTACAGAGATGACTAATACCTTTTTTTGTTTCTAAATCAAGTCATGTCTTCACCAATGAGAAAGATCCTAATGGCCAAAGATGGTTAATAAAAACATCAACTCTCTATTTACCTTTCTCCTCCTTTTCCAGAGAAAACCTCCATAAGGGTATTCAGTGTCTCCTCACCTCTCAAGTCAGAGGTTTTCCTTGGCATTTTTCATTTCTTGTATTTTTTCTGAAATTCCCATAGACTGCTTACTGCCCTGTTTATTCTCTTGATTTCTGTTTATCTATATTCTTTATTATATTACATATTTACATCAGTCCTTAATCCTACTGTGTTTCTATCTCATATTCATTCCTTTTCTCATGTTGTCACCTCAGCATGGAATGGCCTTTCCTGCCATCTATGGCTACTCTCCAGGTGCTGCTCAACTGACCGGCCTTTCATGACGCCCCGCCTATCCCTCTTACTTGGTTAGTTAGCAGATCTTTCCTCTAAGCTTCCCAGGATTTCGTTCTTGCTTACATACGCTTATTCAGAAGAACATTTACTCAGTGCTTATGGTTAGCACTGAAGGGTCAAGGGCAGATACAAAATAATAAACCTTGGTACTTATACTTAGGGAATCCTCCTCAGTCATCAGGAGATGGTTAGAAACATACATAATTTATTCCAGGGCAATTGTATGTTATACCAGAGAGATGTAGTTCAGTTGGCAGAGTGCTTTCTTAGTAGGCAGGAGACTCGGAGTTCGATTCCCACCATCTCAAAAAAAAAAAAAAAAAAAAAAAAAAAAAAAAAAAAAAAAAAAAAAAAAAAAAGTGGTATGCACAAGGTGCCATTTGAAAAATTGAAGTTTTATTTCATGGATGTTTTCACTTTGAAAAGCCAAGACCCTTAAAGTGAGTGAGGTTCTGCTCTGCTGCTGAAGTGAACCCAAGACCTCTCTAGACTGAGTCATGCTCCCATCCTTAAGGCTCCTCCTAATCTCCTCCCTCCATGGGCCCCAACCAAGCCCTAAACTAATGAAGACACCGAGGTCTGAGACGTCTGGAGGGAAATTAGTGGACCTCAGGCGCAGTCCAACCCCACTGCCCACGTTTCCTGGAGTCGTCACATCTTCCTCTGTCCCTGAAATAGATGCACAGCCGCCTCCAGATTTAGAATAGGAGCGGTGACTACTCCACGAAACCTGGAAACTATGACTTTTTCAGAAAACGGTTCAGGTCGCTCATCCATCTTCAGGTCCTGGCAACCGCAGACGTGGCTTTGCCCTCTTGCCGATGCTTTTCCTCCCGGGCCCGACTGCAAACTCTGCAGCTTCTCCAGCCGGGTGGAGGAAGCCGGAGCGGGGCCTTTGCGTGCAGCCTCCAGACCGGCCACGCCGCCACGTCGTACGATCCTCAAGTGCATCCGGCCCGGGTTTTGTCGCCCGCCGAGCTCCCGGAGCGGAGACTGGCGCCGCCGAGGCCTCCGCGGCCCGGGCGGGGGTGGGGAGGAAAGAGGGCAAGGCTGCGCACGCGCGCCGGAGGGGTCGCGGGTTCCCGGCTCCCCAGGCTCCGTCAGGCCGGAACCCTCGCGCCGCTGCCCCTCCCGGAGCTGCCCGGAGCCACCCGTGCCCGGACCGCGGTGGCCGGGCGGGGCCTGTTTCCTCGGCGGGCGTCCTCCGGCTCGCGGCCGGGAAGGAACATTCCTGGCTCTCCCCGCCCGGCTGCGCCCGTTCCCGCTCCTCCCCCGCCGCGTGTTTTCCGCCCCAGTAAAGATCGTGCCACACAAATAAGCCTCGGATGCCCTTTGCCGAGCGGGCCATTTTCAGGGCGCGTCTCCGGAGCCGCTAAAAGTCTTGTTTCCTCCCCAAAGTGGAAGGTGTGGGGGGCGGGGAAGCGGCTGGGGCCGTTTCCAACTGCTCCGCACGCTCGAATAGTTGTCAGTAAAATCAAACTGACGTCAGCTCGGGGGAAAAAGATAGGTCTCTTTTGTTCTCATGTTCTCCCCCCCCACTCCCCTCCCTTGCGATCAAAGGCAAAAAAACATTTTTTCCTTCGGAGGGTGGAGGGAAAGACGGAAAGGGGGGGGGAGAGAAATTGCCGTGCAAAGAGATAGCTTCCATTAGAGCTTCTGCCTGGGCGAGGGGAATGTTTAATGAATGCATCAAGTCTTTTGATCACCCTCGCTCGGCTGGGTTCAGTAGTGCCGGAAGGTTAGTTGCATATCCTGTGGCTGATCTGAAATTCGATCAGCAGAGGGGGTCAAAGAAAAGAAAAGCATTTTAATGGGAATCAATAGAGGAGCATAGGTCTTGGAAGGAAATACTACGTGTTGATTAAAAATGCCACAAGATTTAAAAAAAAAAAAAATGTCCACGACTGGTTTAAAGAAAACGAGAAAAAGGAAAAACTAGGGAGGGAGGGAGAGAGAGAGTGGGAAGAGAGAAGGGGAGGAGGGGGGGGGGGAAAAACCCTTAGCAATCTATTTTCTGTGCGTGCTGCTGCCAGAGAGGCAGTCAGCAGACCAGCAGTTTGTGTAATGCTTCAAGCTACAGCGGGCAAATTTAAAGCTGTATGCTCAGAACAACATAATAAATACTTATTGAAAATGCATTTCTATTTCTAAGCGGGGCTCACTCATGCATTATACAAAACACCTAGGGCTCCAGTAACAGACACAAGGGAACAAATAAGGTATACTGTGACTGAGTCCTTAAAACTAAACTATGGAGCTTTTAACAGTGGAGAGCAGAAATATACAAACAAACAAAAATTCCCCTTAAGTCGAAAACCAACAGCTTTGAACAAAATCAAAGGCTCAAAATGGAAACTTTAAAGAAGTTGTAATTTTTAAAATAGCTTAAAATCGTGAGGGTAAGGAGAAGGGAGTCAACAGTAGTAGATGGTAGATAGCGTATTGATTGCCTTACAGAGTGGAAAATTATTGCCCCGTAGGTAGGGAAAGTTATCAACAGTGTGATAAAACAGTTGAAGGTTTTTATGGCCTTCTACCTACTGTAGAGGAAAAGGAAAAGCATTCTAAACCCATTCTCACACCCATCTACCCACCCACACACACTCTCTCTCACTCTTGTCTGCCTGGTCTGTTGGAAGAGAATCAATAGTATTTAAATTTTTACACATTCTACAAAGACGATCCCTTTCTCTTGGAGGAAACATCCTGAGAACAATGTGGAGGAGCTTCTCCTTCAGGAGGGTTCCAGCAACTCCGCCCTGGACTCTCTGACGCTGCTCCTTGCTCTTCACCCACATCTTTCTTACTCTTAATTTTTCTATCTCTAAAGAATATACAAAGAGATGAGATTTTCAGTGTGATTTCCTTTGGCTGTTGGCAATAAAGTTGTTGCTCTTTTCAGCACTTCCCCATTCCACCCTCCTATGTTTCCGTCTTTTATGCAATGTGGTATATATTTTCATATAATCTATGAACATCACTCTGTGTACTTTCCAGGACCATCTAATTGATGGCTCATGGATAAATGTGTCCCATGATAACTAAGAATGTAGCTCAGCCCATTTGTAGATGACAATGTCATGTTGAAATGTGAAAAGGTTGAACACCCCTATTTTAAATCACCTCCAATTTGTATACCTAACACATCCTAAATGTCAGGCTGTGCTGTATTGTTTAGTCTGTGTTGCAGGGTGTGGTGGCATAAGGTGAGGTGAGCTAGGAAGGGGGTTGTAAATTTGAGGTCGGCCTGAGTTATATAGTAAGGTCATATCTAAAAAGAAAGAAAGAAAGAAAGAAAGAAGGAAACAAAGAAGACCCTCCAGGGGTTGGCTGACTCCATTGTGGAGGCTGTAGCTATGGGAGCTACAGGGCTGACCATACTTAAACTCAATAGTATTGTTATGGAAGATCCAGCAAAAGTGAAATTTTGTTGTTTGCCACAATTGATAGCTCAAGGTCTTTTTGTTGTTGTCCTATGAAATGGGGTCTTATGTAGCCCAGGCTTATCCTGAACTCACTGTGTAGCCAAGGCTGGCTAATGCTGATTGCCTTCCTCTTTCTAGTTTACCATCATGGAAAAATTACATAATAAGATCCTTAAAAAAAAAAAAAAAAAAAAAAAAAAAAAAGGGTTCTTAGCAACTCTTTAACATTTCTTTTTCTTTATGTGTGCTTGTACAGTGTGTGTACATGATACATGTATTTATGTGTGATAGTGTGCACACACCATGGCATCTATGTAGAGGTCAGAGGGCAACTTTCAGGAGTCAGTTCTTGCCTTCCACCTTGTTAAGGCAGGATTGTGGTGATATTTTGTATATTTAATAAAATTTGTCTGGAATATCATAGGACAGAATCACCCATAGCCAAGCCACGAAGGTCAGGGAGCGGAGACCCATGCCTTAAATCCCATCACTTGGGAAACAGAGATCTGTCTGAATCTCTGAGAGCTCAGACAGTGGTAGCTCAGACAGAATGGCTGAATTTCTGCCCTCTCCTGCCTTATATTTCTTTCTCTGCCCATGCTATTTTACTTCCTGGGTCAATTCTGCTAGAGCTAGGATTAAAGACGTGATTCTGTCATCTGATATTTCAGACAAATTTTATTAAGTGTACAATATATCACCACACAGGATCTCTCTTAGACTTTGGCTCTATGCTGCCTACTTCAGGCTAAATGGCCCACAAGCTTTCTGGAAGATTCTTCTGTTTCCTACCTTGCTGTAGGTGTCTGGGATTACAGTCTTGGGCTACAATATCTGGCTTTTAAATTCTAAACTAGGAACTCAGGTTATCAGGCTCCAAAGAAAGCCCTTTGAGATGTCTCCCTAACCCAACAGAGATTTGAAGGCAGAGGCCACACTGGTTTTCTCAGCCCTAATTCCACCAGTGTTGCTTAGAGCAGAATTTTGCATGTTGAAAATAAAGCTAGCTGATGGACAGCTCTGAGTTAACAAGAGCAGATGATGCATTGATTGGATCTCAGAGAGAGAAGGTATTGCTTGGTTATCTTAGACTACTGATTCCAGTCCGGAAGCTCAGGTGCCTCACTGACAAAATGGGAAAATTAGACTTACCTCCCAGCCTCACTTATGTGATAAAATAATGTACTTAAAGCATGTTTTATAGCATGCTTATATATAATATAAATAATAATGTGTTCTGTGCTCTATGATATATAACATGTATTCATCTATCTATCAATCAATTATGTATCTATCTGTTTTGTTCTTATTTCTAAGGTTTCTTCATCTCAGGAACTATGCCTTCCTTAATCACACTCTTTTTAAAAAGGAATCTGTTTATATGTATTATTTGGATTTATTTATTATCTTATGTGTATGGGAGTTTTGCCTACATGCATGTCTATACCCGTGTGTGCCTGGTTCCTGTAGTGGGGTTGTCAGAGGCTGTCTGCTCCCTTGGAGCTAGAGTCACAAACCCTTGTGAGCTGCCACGTGGGTGCTGGGAATTGAACTTAACTGTGGATCTATCTCTTCAGAACCCTCCACCGTATTCACATTTTTATGACATCTTTCCTTGAGCATGGGATGCATGTGCAGTTCTAGGCCATAAGCATCTTGCTGCTTCTTCCTGGATGTTTTGGAATGCTGCCTCTTGAGACGTTTTCTTTCCGGATCTGTCTGTAATCTTCAAGGCTGGGGAATTGTGTATAGGTGAGATCATTCGTAGGTGGGCTGGTTGATATAATGCATACTGCTTCCAGCAGTGTTCCATTAGCCAAGAGATAGCATCAACCTCCAGCCTTGAGAGTTGCCCATCTGGGTTGTTCCATCCTGTTTAATCAGCTGCTGCCTGATTGCAGTTACATGAAAGATCCCAAACCAGAACTACCCAGTTGAACTTAGCCACAACACTATGAGAGGCGATAAATAATAAATGCATAAGATGATGGGCTAGGCATTGAGCATGCTCTCCAAAGTTTGTGTGATGGAAGTCTTATGCTAATAGTCTTGACCAGCGGAATCTTGGGAGATGATTTGTGGCTTTCATGAGTTACCGAGGGTGTGGCTGTACTGTAACGTACACTTGCTCTTTGCTACTATGGAACATTCTCTACCATGATATGATCTAAGAGAACCCTTACCAGAAACTGAGCAGATATGGTGTCTGGCCTCCAGCACTGAGAGCTAAATAAATTTCTCTTTTTTATGAATTGCTTGGTCTCAGGTGTTTAGTTATAGCAACAGAAAATGACTGAGACAACTAGCTTTTATGAGATTTTTATTTTATAGTAAGTACTAAACCCATTTGTTTAATAAATATAAATGAAATAGCCTAGCTGCTTGGCAAATTTTTCTTTAGCTCATTCTTCCTGTCCCTAATACTCTTCAACACCTACAAAAATCCTGTCAGTTTTGATTTCTGAGGGTGTTTAAGCTAAATACGGGACACACACACACACACACACACACACACACACACACACACACACGTTCTTTTCTCAGGGGCTTGAAGCTTAAGTGGAAAGAAAAGACGTTTTATTTATTTTTATTTTCTTTCTGAAGAAAGGAAGGACATTTATTTTTCTGTTGAGAACTATATACATTTGTACTATATTTACATCATTTCATCTCTCCTTCCCCTTACTCCATTTCTATGATCTCTCTCTCTCTCTCAATTTATGAGCCTTCACTACTTTCTCTTAAAGTCATGACCTCTTCTTTAGTTATCACTGTCCCCTTCCCTCTTACTGACTCTCTCCTACACACACACACACACACACACACACACACACACACACACACACATTTAGTTTAGTCAGAAGTTTTTCTGTCCTACCCCAGGCCCTTGGTCCAGATAAATCTCTTCCACCTTTGATCTTGCAGCTGCTTATAAAATAATAACTCAGAGGCTTAATATTTCTTACATATGCTCAGCCAGTAGCTCAAGCTTATTACTACCTACCTCTTGCACTTAAATTAGCTCATAATTCTTATATATGTTTAGCCATTTGGCTTGATACCTTGGCTCAGGCCAGCATTCTCATCTTGCTTCCTTTGTGTCTGGCTAGTGACTCTGTTTCTGCTTTTCCTCTTCTCGGAATTCTCCTACTCTGGTCACCCCACCTATATATACATCCTGCCTGGCTACTGGCCAATCATTGTTTTATTAAACCAATATGAGTGACATAGAGGAGGAGCCTTGTGTAATTGCCCCAGTCCACACTGGCATGTCAATTGGTGTTCCTATTATTCAGGTCTTGTTTAGGCAACCATGTTGTTGAGATTTTGAGAAAGTGGCTTCCCCGTCACGTCTAGAACACACTATCTAGCATTACACTTCCCGGTCCTCTGGCTCTTACAATATTTTTTCCCCACCTGTGATTTCCCCTGAGCCTTAGGTGTTGGGTTACCTTATAGACATAACAACTGGAGTTGGACACACCCATAGCCACTAACTCTCTGCATTTCAACCAACTGTAGATCTCTGTCAAAAGAATCTTCTTTGACAAGGGATTAAGCACTACCTTTTTTTTTTTTTTTGAATGGGTATAAGGGTAAGTATTTGGAATAAAATGTTAGAAGTTATGTTGGCTTAGGAAAATGACAGTAGTTGGTTCTCTCCTGGAGTCTCTCATCTCTCCAGCTAATAGTTAAATTTTAGTACTAGGTGTGAATTCCTTTCTACTGCGTGGACCTTAAGCCCAATAATCAACTACCGGTTGCCCACTATTCACCATTGGGGATGTCTTTCCAGGCTGGTTGGTCATTGTTGTGATTCTTTACAGTTTGGTAGAACTATTGGTTACTTCTTTCCTTCGGCATAGTACCTAGCACTTCTGAATACCATGAGAGCTGGTCTTCAGGGAGGAGCTTTTCAGGTCAGCTCTAGCTCAATTCCTCCAAGTCCTGTGTTGGAAAGGTATAGTATCTTTAGCAATAGCATCTCACCTTCTAGTTCTGGGAGGCAACCAAGGGCAATGGCAAACACCCATATTGTTTTAGGAGTCTCTTGGGCTCTCCTGACCAACAATTTAAAGGGAAGTTCCCATGCTTCACACTGGGTTTTTGTTAGAAAGTTTATGGCTCTTGGGGGGAAATAGAATAATCTACTGTGTGATAGTTTGAATGTATTTGGCCCCCAGAATATCAGTGGGAGTGGCTCTATTAGGAGTTGTGGCTTGGTTGATAGAGATATCCTTGTTGGAGGAAGTACATCACTGTGGTGGTGGGCTTTGATTTTGCTAAGCTTCCCCACGGTCAGAGCTCACTTCCTGTTGCCTTCCGATCAAAATGTATCCAGTCTCTTGTCTGCCCACATGCCGTCATGCTCCCCTCCATGACAATAATGCACTAAACCTCTGAAGCTGTAAGCCACTACCTGAGTTCAATGTTTTCCTTTGTAAGAGTTGCCGTGGTAGTATCTCTCCACAGTAATAGAATTCCTAACTAAGACACCCTGTGATATAACTCCATTAAGAAAATATAATCTATATGAATTTTATAAAAAGCTTATAAAATAATGTCTCCTCATGACTTTTCCAAACATCCTTAGTGTGTCTGTCCCATCTCTCCCTTTGTTATCACCCTTCCTGAGGATGGCTAATCTTAGTTGTCAACTTGACAAACCTGGGAAGAGAGCAAATCTTAATTGAGGCATTTCCTTCATCAGAATTAGCTATGGGCGTATGGGCGAGCATTTTCTTGATTGCTAATTGACATAGGAGGACCCAGCCCACTGTGGGCGGCACCATCCCTAGGGCAGGTGGAGCTGGGCTGTGTAAGAAAAGCCAGGAAACAAAGCAGTAAATAGCATTCCTCTGTGGCCTCGGCTTCAGTTTCTGCCTCAAGAGTGCTGCCTTGTGTTGGGAGCCAAAGTCAATTTAGCTGCATTTTATAAATTAGCTACAGCTACCCAGCAGCCTATACCCTAGATAGCAAAATACCAGAGACTACACACCCTTATTGTTAAACTTATCCATGGCTTCAGGCTTTCTCTTTGACCTTCTCAGATCAGCAAGGTGACCTTCCCCAGACCCTCAACTGATAACAGATAGATTTCCATATCAATTCTACCCTGTCTGTTACTTCCCCTCACATTCTTTTGAACATCCCACCCCTTTCCTCCCAGCTACCTGCTTGGCAGAGATTCTGTATAAATATTGGCTGTAACAATAAAGCTTTGGAGGACTTCAACAGAGAGATTTGTCTTGTGCTTCCGTTCTTTTGTGTTCCTGCCTTCCATTTGCTTCCTTCCCAGGTCTAGGTCCATGCTGAAGACCCTGCTGGCCGGGGCAGTCTTGAGCCCCTGCCTTGACTTCCCTCAATAAACCAGACAAGCCTCTTCCCTCCCAAGTTAGTTTTGGTCAGGCTTAGCAAAACTCCATTAGGCTCCTGCCCCATTTTTGAGGTAACCCAGACTTAGACCCAGAAAAGAAAATGTACAATGTTCTCATTTATTTCTGGATTCCAGCTACTGAGTCTATAAGCTGAGGTAACCACAGAAGCCAGGAAAGTAAACAGGGACCATGAGGGGTGGGGGACTTGGGGGGGCAGGGCTCTGGAGATGGGGATGGTAGGATACAGATGCTAGGAACGGGGAGATGGCTCTCCTGCCTTCTTATGGGGGTCCTGGGGATCTGAGTTCAGATTCTCACAGGTACTTAATGATCTGTCTCCTGAACCCTGAGATAGCTTTCTCATCTCCCTGACCCTGAGACATCTTTCTTTTATAGGAATTTCTAGTTTAAGTTCTTTTGTTCACAGACTGTCCAAAGTGTAAAAGCCAAAAAGGACAAAACTTTACTAGTTTTGGAGCCACCAACGTGAGTGGCCCTAGCAACCCCTTCCTTTTAGTATTTATGCCATCAAATGCTCACATGGACTATACAGAAGTCCCTCAGTGTCTGTGGGGAAACAAAAACCTACATGCTATGACTTCATATAAATGGACAAAGCATCTCAGGGGACCTGTGCCATGGAATAATCCATGAAAGGAAAATGATGGCATACCTCTTTCCACATCTGTTTTTGGTAGAATGCACAAATGGCACACTCCCTGATACAGAGGTCCAGACTGTCTCTCATTAGTGGTGTGGCTAGTCAGTGCCCTTGGGTCCTTGTCGGAGAATAAACAGGGGTCCTTATGCAGAAGGAGTAGATCTTGGGCTGTACTTGAAACATTTTTCTAGAGTCAGTGGTTACAAAAAGGTTTCTTGGCACAGATTCTATACAGAGTAGTGTCAGCAAACAGGGGACATGGTAGCCAGTTGTTGAAGTTCATGAGTAAATAAAGTGAAACATTTAAAAAAAAATTAAAAGACAGATTACAAACTTATAGGCATATTAACAATATCAAGGGCTGGTGAGATGGTTTAGTGGTAAAAGTGTTTGTTGCACAGCATGAGGACCTACGTTCTGGCCCTAGCATCCCAACAAAATGCTGGGTGTGGCTGTGCCTTGTGTGAGTGCTCACACACATGAGCTCAAGAAGGGAGGACCCTGGGCTTGCTGGCAGTCAGCCTAGCTCCAGGTTCAGTGAGAGACCTTCCCTCTCTCCCCCAAAAAATATATAATAAAAAATAAGGCAGAAAATAGGATACCTGATAGTCTCCTATGACCTCCTTACAGGCCTGCATACCCCCCAGCCTGCATAGGTATAAAACACACACACACACACACACACACACACACACACACACACACACACACACTGTAGAATATTATTCTAAGTCGTGTTACTTTTGTTTATGCTGTGCAATATTTGTTTAATGATATAAAGATGTGTTGCTTTTGTTTATACTGCATTTGTTTAACTCAGTGAAGCTGTGAGACTTTGCCTGTCTAACACACCTGATTGGTCTAATAAAGAGCTGAACAGCCAATAGTGAGGCAGGAGAAAGGATGGGTGGGGCTGGCAGGCAGAGAGGATAAGTAGAAGGGGAAATCTCAGAGGAGAGGAAGGAAGAAGGAGAGAAGGAGGAGGATCCCAGGGGCCAGCCACCCAGCTACACAAAGAAAAAATGATAAACAGAAAAAGGTAAAAGCCAGGAGGCAAAAGGTAGGTGGGATAATTGGGAGCTGAGTGGCAGACCCTCAAAAGAGCAAAAAAGTATAAATAATAGCACACAAGCATTCCCTATATATATTAAAAAGAACCTTATGAGAGAAAGAGATGATTGAGTGAGAGGAGCAACAAAGAGGGAGGAAAAAAAAGAGAGAGATCTTAATAGAGGAAGCCATTGTGGGGTTGGAAAGAGACCCAGTGCTAGGGAAACCTCCAAGAACTCACAGGATGTCCCTGACTAGGTCTCCAACCAATAGTGAAGGTGTTGCCTAGACAGGACTTCCCCCATAATCAAATGAATAGCCACCCTAAGTACCATTACAGAAGTTAAAACCGACAATGAATATAGGTGTAGGCAGAGATACATGGCTGAGCACTGGACTGAGCTCCTGGTCTAGCTGAGAGTGGGGTGGAGGTGGGTGGGGGGTGGAGGGGTGGGTGGAGATGGGGTTGGGGGTGTGTCTGTATGAGCAAGGGGATAGGGATTACTGGGAGAACTCCCACAATGATGGCTGGCTGGAGCTCTGGGGAGCTCACTGAATCAAGAACAACCACTGGGAACCAAAGGGAAAAGGAGCTAGGCCCTCCAAGGACAGGCAACTGTCCATTGACAGGGGCAGTATGTGGAGCCTTGAGGGGAGGGATCAGACTATGTTTCTGCATATGGTCTGTCACTTCAGAGCCCAATCCCTTCAGAGGAATGTCTAACCCAGTCTTGATATTAGAATGGGGAAATTGAACTTGCCTGGAGTGGATGCTGAGCTGATCCAACTTGAGACTTCTTGCCCTTTTTGGGAAGGGGATGGGGGATGGGGAGGAGGGAGGCTGAAGGCTGACTGGGAGGGATTGGGAGGGGGAGCAAGGGGATACATGGATAAGAACGACTTTATTTTATAAATAAAAATTAAAAAAGAAAAAAATAATTAAACAACCTATAGATATCAATGAAGGTGATTTAAAGACTAGGCAAGCATACAAAAGAGAGAGGTGGGTTATATACACTATGGAGGGATGAAGCATGTGTGGCTTAGTGGATCCCAGGTTAAGGACAGGTCACTTATTTAGTTAAATTAGAGATGGAGGATTCTGGAAATATCTTTAGATATATGCTGTGGTGTGTGTGTTTCTTATACATAGAGTCAAGCATTTACAAAGATAAAATATTTAAATGGAAAGTCCGGTCTCCTTTTAAGCCATGAGTACTTTGCAGACTAACCATGGTCCCCTTTGGCTTGTGTCTTTCAGCAGTGGCTCCTGAGTCTGACAGGTCCCCTCAGAGTTTTGGCTGTAATAGTGGGGTGGATTTGGGGAAAGTGACTTTTTTATGCTAATATTGTTTCAGTTGTTATATTCTGCCATACCTGCTCCTTTTTCTTGTGCTCACCGACATTCTGAGATTTTTGTGTTGGTTTTGCAGTTGCATTATTTTAATTTTAGTTATTATTTTTACTGTGGTACAATGCGCCGAACAAAACGTTCACCATTTTTGTCAAGTTATGGGCATAGTGTAGGGCTAGTGAGATGCCTCAGCAGGTGAAGGTGCTTCCGCACAAGGCTGGCAGCCTGGGTTTGTTCCCTAGAACCCACATACAGTGGAAGGAAGAACAAAGCTGTCCTCTGACCGCCAGATGTACTGTGTGCACATGCGCAGGCACGACGTCCTTACCCGCGGTACCCATGTGCCCATGTACGCATGCGCTAAGGTGAAATGAATAAACTTAAGAACACAGTTTAGTGCATTAAGAATTTTTATTATTGTGCATCCAACATTAGCTATTAATTTCCAATAATTCTTCATCTTTATCTCCATTCTTTCAATATCAATCGTTCATTTTCAATAATTCCCCATCTTTCTTTCCCACCATTCCTTGGAAACCATTATTCTACTCTCTGACTCTGATAGCCACCTCATGTAGTAATTTTACATTAAGTTTTAAATTTTATTTGTGCATGCGTGCGTGGTATGTGTGTGTGTTTATGTGTTTGTGTGTACTAGCCCATGCGGAAGTTAGAGACCACTTGCTGGATGCAGTTCTCCATGTGTGTCCTGGGAATTGAACTCAGGTCCTTAGGCTTTTGGTGGCAGGAGCCTTTACCCTACAGAGCCATCTTGCTAGTCCTTAATTTCACATTCTAGAAGAATGGTTGTCAGACTTGAAATGGCTTTGGAGAAAGATTTCACAACACAAATTACTGAAAAATTTAATGCCTTCAAGTATTTTACAGATTTAATCCCCCACCCCTGCCCCCAATGTATAATTTATCTTAAAGGCCGTTATCTCAAGTTATGTTCAATAAGGGTCGGAACTTTAGGCCTAAGGAAGACTATTGGAAAAATACATTATAGATAAACTATGCTACTCTACCTCCTCTGATTCGCTTGGTGCTTTCTTCTATGTATAAACCAAGTGTTCTCCAGCTGAGATGATCTTAGTATTACTCAACACTACCTTGTTAGTAGCCCCTTAAAACAGAAGTGAAGATGGTAAATATTGTGGTGTATTCTTATAATAATTAATTTTTTTTAAAACTTTATTTATTTATTTATTTGCCTTGGTGTTTGCCTGGAACTGGAACTACAGACAGTTGTTAGCTGCCATGTGGGTGCTGGGAATCGAACCCGGGTCCTCTGGAAGAGCAGACGGTGCTCTTAACCACTGAGCCATCTCTCCAGCCCCCATAATAATTAATTTTATACATCTTTGGGAATGATAAAAATGAAATTTTTATCATTGTTTTTATCCCAAGCATCTGAGAAAATAACACTTGATGTTCCTGTGTAAAAGCATCTCTCAGTTTAGACAGCAAAAGTGACTCTGAGAAATCAAGACAGAAAACTGTATTTTGTCTTGAGCTTTTGCAAAAAAACAATTTTATAGTAAGATAATAGACTAAGATTATAACTATTGCCAAGTTATCCATGTGAAAATGTAATTAATATAAATTATATAGTCTGATAAAAAATCACATCTATAACAGAGAACTGTAGGCTTATACAACCTGCTGTGTTCAATATGATGTCGTCTTTGCCTTCACTCCTGGAATCAATTTCTTAAGACGGATCCCAGTTCTCTGACTGCTGAAGAGACAGAGGAACTTCATCACTTCTCACTTTGTTAATCCGCAAACCCCATCATTTTACACACACAAAATTCCTCAGCAATGTCATTTTACTTCACAGGAAACATTTTATAGCTGAGAGCTCTAGGCAAATCTCAAATCACACTAAGAATTCATTACTTTTGCCAAATATACTATAGACCATTCACTAGCTGAAAGTCATAAAGTATTATGACTCAACTACATTTGTCTAAATAAACTAGCAATACAAATATCATAATCCTAAATTCAGGTAGAAAAAAAGATTACACTGTGCATATATTCATATACTTTTGTACATATAAAATTATTACATAAAATGTGGGTGGATTGTTAGAATACTAGCCTTAATGAATCAGACCTGTCTGTATTCAGGGCTCTTTTACAATGCTTTCAACCTACAGATGTTTGCCTGTCCATCTTTTGACTATGGGCTGGTCTTGTGACTTGACCTGTTCAATATGAATCAAGTGATGATATCAGGTATTGTTTGAGGCTGGATTTACACAGGCTGTGGAACCATTTCCATTACTCTCGACATAAAAATATGCTGCGTAGGATAAAACCTTTCTGGAGAGAAATGCCAGGTGAATCCAAATGCCAACCTGCCAGCCAATGTACCTGTATTAGAGTTCTCTTGAGGAATAGAAGCAATAGAATAGATACACATGGGATTTATTAGATTGGATTATATGATATGGTCCAGTTAGTCCAATGGCTGTCTCATACTGGAGTGGTTGAGAATCTGGTACTTGCACTGTCCATGAGACTGAATATATCTCAGAAGCTCCAACTTGGCCTTGAAGGCTGAAGGGTTCCCAGAGAGTCTCCAGTTCATGTTGGAAGATTGAAGATACTGGATCCAATGTCACCAAAGGATGAAGCAATCAATCATGAACTTGCCATGACAGCAAGGGTAAGAAGGCACTATGCAAAGTATTTCTTTGTTCCATGTTCTTTCATCTGGGTTGCCACCAGAAGATGCCACCCACATTTATAGGGGGCCTTCCAGCTTTATCTAATCTGATCATGAAGTCCCTCCCAAGCGTACTTTAGTTGCTTGTGTTTTAGTAGATTCCAGATTCAGTCAAGATTAACCATCCCAGAATCCAAATCAAATCCTCCAGTGAATTCCTGAGCCAACCCACAGCATCCTGAGGGAGGCAGGGAGTCAGCTGTGGCCTTTTTGATTCATGGAGTTTTAGGGTATTCATTTGCATGGTAATAAATAACTGACACAGAAATTGCTGTCTGATGGGTGTGAGGAACACATTTCTAACATGTGTGACATTAGCATGGGGACAGCATTGCAGGTTGGTTGGAGGGCAGTAAGGATTTTGCTAGCAGAGGCTCTGAGAATGGGAAGGAAGTGTTATAAGAAGGGACGTTGGTGTTGTGTTATGGGGCAATCTCACAACTGTGGTAACTTGGAAGAGAAAAATGAATCCAATGACCTTGGGCACTTGGCAAGGAAGATTTTAGTCACAGTGCCTGTTGGCCTTCAGAGAAATGATCCAAAGAATGAAACAGTTTCTTAAAATTAGACTTTACATGGACTGTAGGAGAGACAAGACATTGTGAGTGAGAAAATAAAACTATTTAAAAATCCTAGTCTCTCCAGTCACTTGAAGATTATCAAAATAAGAAATGGCCTCAAGGTAAACACTGAATCTGAACTGTGACCATTAAGACTTCAGAGAAATTTAAGGAGGAGCCTAATAGTCCCTGTCAGCCAGACAAAATGTTTCTGAGAATCTTAAGGGTATTGTTTCAAGCGACTCATCATATCCGTAGCACAGCTATGTATTGAGAAGAATTATAGATGTGCTTTTTGGGGCATGAAGAAAGACTATAAAATGCATAGGAAACCCTCAAAGGTTTTTGAAATCATTGTATTTATGAGGTTACTGTCAGCCTGGACTGAAAGAGGGCGAGAGGGAGGGAGGGAGGGAGGGAGGGGAGCTCAAAATTAAAGAGGCCTGGGCATTGTACTTGTGTGTCCTGTACTGTATATGGATACATAAAGTGAAGGGGAGCTTAGAGAAGGAAAGAGACTAGCTTTTGGGGAGGGGAAGGGGGAAGGAAGGAATAAGCTTGAGGTGGTGAATATGGTCTAAGTAACTTGGACAGTTGAATGAACCTGCCTTTATGAAGCTCATGTACACTGAATGTATGACATTGAATATATGACAATAAGGCAAAATAAAATAGAGCTCTATCCTCCCAGCCTCCTATGGGAAGACTCCAGCAACCAAGAAAACAATGCAAATGCAAACATGGGCTGCTTTTGTTTTTGTTTTGTTTTGTCATTAATGAAAGATGCCTCAGAAAGTCAAGCTACAAGTGTGGACCAGAGCCAAGAGTTGAAAGAGTAAGCAAGGGAACCAATTAAGGAAACAGAACAGATATGCTGATAGAGGGTGTGTGTCTGTTTGTAGAGGAAGTTGGATATGCCTGAACATATCCAGTTGGACTTCAGGATGGACCAGTGATAATTCTATGCCTCTAGTTCTTTCTCTCCTTTTCTCTTTTTTACCTGTTCTATATAACCTTTGATTTTTGATTTTAAATTTTTTTTAATGAGTGTATGTGTTTGCCTATATATATTTATGTGCACCACATGTGTGCAGTGCCTGAAAAGGCCAGAAGAGGGCATAAGATCCTTCAGAATGGAAGACAGTTACAAGCTGCCATATGGGTGCTACAAACCAAATCTGGATCCTCTGGAATAGCAGCAAGTGCTTCCAACTGCTGAGCCATCTCTTCTGCCTCCAGCCTTCTACTTGTAATCCTCCTGCCTCAGCTTCTCAAGTACTGGCATTACAGGTGTGCATCATTGTGCCTGATGTTTCCCCTGATTTTAAGTGGGAGTATCTATTTCAGACAGATTACCTGCATCTTCCCATTGGATACCAGATGTCTTGGGGGCAAATAAGTGTCCTCTTAGGTCACAAAGTTTTAGTTTCTCTCATCTGGAGCTGACCTGTGTGAGATCATATTCTCCTGAGCCTGGCTGTGAGCTCGAGAGAGGCCTTGAAGCTAACATATGAAGAAGCTGTGGATCATGGCTGAGCAGAGGTATGTATACTAATAGCATGTACAATAAAAGTCCCTGACCAGTCATCCTTTCTTGTGCTCATGTTTTTTGTAGCATGGTTTTGCTATCCCCAAGAAGTGAAATCTAGTTTCTTAATCCATGCTTCTTAAATTTTCTCTGAGTACCGGAATGTAGCAGAAGCATCCTCATATGGTTTTTGAGTTGGGGACCCAGCGGCTCAGAGTCTGTGCTTTTGTTGTCTTAAACGTCATCCTCTAAATATGCCCTGTGACTCACCACCAGTGACAACAGCAGTGAGGCCACCAGCTCCCAGAGGCAGGAGAAATACTGTTATGGTTGGCAAGCCACCGAGTAAAACTGGACAGAACAGATAACCGACCAGCTGGGATTCAGTAGCGGTTGGTGTGAGTAGAGGGTTCCCTTAGTGGTTTTTCCTTCTTGTAGTCAGAGCTATTGAGGTGTAAGGCTCGGCTGTCATTATGATCCCTGGTTGAAAAAATACATGTTACAAGGTCCAATCAGATTGTTTTGGACTTGCTTTTTTGTTCTCACCGGCCTGTTGATGTTTCCAAATTAAGACAAAGCTTTTGGAGTGGAAACTTCCAGTGTAGTTTCTCTAAAGGAACAGGACTGATAGAATGAAAAAAAAAAGTGTATGTTATGTTTACATGCACACATACACAATACACACACACACACACACACACACACACACACACACACACACACACACTTGCCAGTGAGAGTGAAGAGGAAACAGACAAAGTAGTTTCCTTCTCTCAGGTCCTCTTATCTCAGCAGCCACCAGAAGGCACCGCCCAGATTTGGGGGGGGAGGCAGGGAATCTTCCTTTTCCAAACCATTCGACCAGTCAACTGCTCACAAGCGTGCCCAGCAGCTTGTGTTTAGTTAATTCCAAACCCAGTCCCGTTGGCAGCCATGATTAGCCTTCACATCCTGTCACGGAATACCAGCCCTGACACACAAATTAACAATATAAATTTTATTTGTTGTTTTTACTCTTCCAGAAGAAATTGAGTCTCTTAGACTTCTTGCTTCTTCATACAGATTTTAGAGCTACACATTGACATCCATAGAATAACTTGCAGGGATTTTGCTTGGGGCTGTGATAACTATGGACCAAGTTGGGGAGAGTCAACATCTTAGCGACATTAAGGCTTTGTCATGAACATAGCATTTCTCTTCACCTACCTGGCTCTTTAATCTCTTTCCCCAGAGACTGGAATTACCTTTATGTAGATTTTACACAGTTTGTTAGGTTATTATACCTAGGTTATTTCACTGGGTGTGTGTGTGGGTAATTTATATGACAATGCACTTTTTTTTTGAGACAAAGTTTTTTTTTTGTGTGTGTGTGTGTGTAGCCCTGGTTATCCTGGAACTCTCTGTAGACCAAACTCAGAGATCTGCCTTCCTCTGCCTCCTGAATGCTGGAATTTAATTGTGGGGCATGTCTGGTTGTCAATACACTTTCAATGTCAAGTTTATTATTGGGATATGAAAAGATAATTAATTTTTGACATTAATCATGCATCCTGTAACCTTGTTCAGAGTGCTTTAAAAAATGGGTTTGGATTTCCTACACTGGTGGTCATGCTCTCAATTTTATTCTATCCTTCTGAACACCTTCTATTTTTTTTAAAATATTATTTATTTATTTTTATTATTTAGTGCATATAGCTGTTTTGCCTGCATGTATGTCTCTGGCACCTTGGGATACCAGAAGAGGTTCTCAAACCTCCTGGAGCTAGAGTTATAGATGCAGCTGCTGGGTTCTCTGAAGAGCTGAGCATCCAGTGTCCTTAACTGCGGAGTCATCTCTCCAGCTCCAGTCCTTACAGCTTTTACATACACAGAATGTATCGATTTCTGACAGAGCAGTATAGAGACCTCCAAATATAACAGGACTTTTATCTACTTCTCCTTGATCTTGGATGGGCTTTGTTTGTGTATTTTCATGTTCTGTTTGCTGTAAGGAGCATATACAATAGAGTTGGTTAGAACTTCATGGAGTTGTAACCACACTGGCGTTTTATAATGCCCCTCCTGATTCCAGTCAGCTCTGTATGAAACCAGTGCAGCTCTTCTCACTTCTTTTGGTCAGCACGCCATTTCTTCTCCATCCCTTTACTTCTTGTAGACACTATAGAGCACTTCTTGCCTATTCCCATGGCTCTTGTCCCTTCATTAATGGATTTAGATAGGTTTCGATCTAGCTTTTCCTATTTTCTTTGTTGCTAGTATTTATTTTATGCTTTGTCTTTCATATTTCCTCATCATTTGCAGTTTTAGCTGAGTATTTTATATAATCCCACTTTTCTTTCTTTGTGAGCCACTTATACTTTTTTTAAAGTGGGGTTATTAGAAAGTTTGCAGTTCTCACTACAAATATTTATTTTCAAATAATATAATACTGCTTCCTGGGCTTTGCATACCTTGACTCCTTCTTCCTGCCATTGCTGCCTTCATTTTGCCTACATATAGCCATACAGAAGCATGTGAAATACTATAGACAGATAAAGATATGGATTAAAGATGTGTATGTATATGCATACACAAAAATGTAATCACATACATATTTTATTAAACAAGTTGTTTTTAGATCAATTTGGAATTGAGGAAACCATTTTTTATTTTACCTTCACCTGTTCTTTTTCCAAGTCTTCCTCTTATGATGCAGATAAATTTCTTGCCCATATATTGTTCCTTCTGTTTAGAGAAATTCTTTTTAAAACTTTCTTGGAAAATGTGTACTGACAATAAATATCTTCAGTCTTTTGGTTTTTCTTTACCTTTGAGGGATTACTCCATATAGAACTGTAGATTTGTGCCCCCCCCCAGCTATTTAAATTCTGTTTTTTTTCATTGCATAATATATTAGTCAGACTTCTCATTGTTGTGATGCAAAGACCGCCAAGGAAGGAATGATTTATTTCAGTTCATGGTTTCAGCAGTCTTACTCATGGTTAGCGGGCTCCTGGCTTCAATACTTAGGGCCTGAGATGAGGTAGGATCTGATATTATGGTGGTAGGAGCATGTAGTGAGAGATAGAAGAAGGGACCCAATAGCAGATATAGCCTTCAGTGTCATACCCCAACAAACTCCTCGAAGGGACCCTGGCTCGCTTGAGTGCAGCAAGTATGGCGGGCCTGGCTCTTGCTCTCTCCATCCCCTCTACCTTGCTAAAAACCATTAGACTACCTTCCTGAAGGTAGCCACCAAGGTCTGTTCCCTTATTTGGTCAATCTCTCACCCCAAGGCTGACTACCAAGGTCCAGCTATCAAAGTATTGAAGTTCAGAAATCAAAAGCTCTCTTTGGCTTACCTAACTAGCATGTCTAATTAAAATTAAACGCCCCATCCTAACACGAAGTTTCCCATTTCACACCCCGCTCTGACAGATGCCCCTGACCCTCTTCCTTGCCCATTTTCTCCCTCTTCTTTGCTCCCCTTCCCTCCACCCCATCGCCCATCTTTGTCCTTATCACCGCTCTGTCCCTTTGGGGCAAAAACCCCTACTCTGTTCTCAGAGCTTGGTCTTGAGTGTCTTAAGCTGACTTTGAGGTTCCATGGATAGACCACCTCCCTCAGCTGTGTCCCTAAATTTATAGTTTCCAGCATCTCCCAAGATAGCACTGTCTGGTGGGGACCGAACATTCTACACCTGAGCTTGTTAGGCACATTCCATAACTCAGCCGTTATTTATGTTTTCCGAGGTAGGTGAATGTAATTCTTAGCTTTTGTTCCTCTAGTGGTGAAGAGTCTCTTTCCTCTGCCTGTGCCCCGTTTTGGCTTTCTTTGATTTTGTGAAGTTTGAACATGGCATTCTGAAGTGTATGTTCCTCTAACTCCTTAGCCTTCTTTTGTCTTCCGAACTTTATTGATTTGTGATTTACCAGTCATCACTGCCTCCAATATCCCTTCACCAGTCATCACTGCCTCCAATATCCCTTCACCAGTCATCACTGCCTCCAACATCACTTCACCAGTCATCACTGCCTCCAACATCACTTCACCAGTCATCACGGCCTCCAACATCACTTCACCAGTCATCACTGCCTCCAACATCCCTTCACCAGTCATTACTGTCTCCATCATCGCTTCACCAGTCATCAGTGCCTCCAACATCCCTTCACCAGTCATCACTGCCTCCATCATCCCTTCACCAGTCATCACTGCCTCCAATATCCCTTCACCAGTCATTACTGCCTCCAACATCCCTTCACCAGTCATCACTGCCTCCAACATCCCTTCACCAGTCATCACTGCCTCCAACATCACTTCACCAGTCATCACTGCCTCCAACATCCCTTCAGTCATCACTGCCTCCAACATCACTTCACCAGTCATCACTGCCTCCAACATCCCTTCACCAGTCATCACTGCCTCCAACATCCCTTCACCAGTCATTACTTCTACTTTCTCTCTCTTTTTTTCCTCCAGGGCTCCCACTGTGCTCATGGTGAGCATTTTATATTTGTAACCTAGTTCTTGGATTTTTTTTTTTTTTAAGGTTTAGTCTTTTTCTGTTTGACTTTATGTTTGAAGGTGCCTGTCACCATGTCCTTCAGCTCAGGCAGAGATAAGCACCTGCCTTACACGTCCTCATGAACCCAGCGAAGACATTCTTCACCTTTTTCCCGTTTCTCATTGTTTTGAAACTTTAGTGTTTCGTTTGGATTAGTCTTTAATATTTCTATTTCTAATTCCATTATCCATCTGCTCTTATACATTGTCTCTGTTTCCACTAACACTCTTAGCATATTTATCACAGCTTTTAAAATCCCTGCTTCTGTAATCCCGACACCCTCCTCGAATCTGACTCTGGTCATGATGTTAATAGCCCAGTCTCTCTGCGGCTTGCCTTGAAGCGTGCCTTGCAGTCAACTTTTATTAAAAGATGGGCTGGGTCAAAGAAACTGGCCTTAATTTTTCATTTTTAAAAACAGCATATCATCATGAAGTCACAAATAAAGACACCACACAGCTACAGTAAGGTAGCCACTCAAACCAATATCTGCCAAGTCTTAAACTCTTGCATCTTCATGGACTTCTTTTTTTTTAAACTTTATTTATTTATTTACTTATATGCCTTGGTGTTTGCCTGGAACTGGAACTACAGACAGTTGTTAGCTGCCATGTGGGTACTGGGAATTGAACCCGGGTCCTCTGGAAGAGCAGATGGTGCTCTTAACCGCTGAGCCATCTCTCCAGCCCCCTTCATGGACTTCTTTGTCTACACAATGAGACTGTTCCTTCTGAAGCCAAGGCACTTCACGTAGGCTTTTCATTGTCAATTACATTTTTTTAATGGGTTTCACCACCACAGCAAGAAACAAACAAAAACCCCCGACCGAGTTGAAACTAGGAAATCAATTAGCTTTATGTTTTCTCGCGTGGTGGTTAGCCTGCATTCCATCCTTGGAGGGAGCGAAGGTCTAGTAACATGGCCTGATGTGTAGGGCAGGAGCAGACTACACTCTACAGCCAAGCCCCGCCTCTCTTTCTGAGCTTGCCCTGGTCTGTGGACTCCGCCCCTTTGTTGGGTTTATTTGTTTCATTCCCATCATTCCTCACTTGGAACAGGATGGCAGAGGGAGCAGGATTAAGATTTAGCTCCTTCTCTCAGGTCTGTGAGGTTCCGCAAAACACATAGGTTAGATTTTTGTAAAATGTTTTCTCTGAGGGCAGAACTTCTCCGCAGTTGACTGTTTCTTCTGCCTGAAGCCCAAAGGGACTTTCCTTTGACAGTCACTGAGTGGACCTGGCAGAGCTCCTGCACCCGACAGCATGTGCTGTGCTCCTGTGGCCGGCTCACACCGCAATTTTCAGTTCTTAAATGTGATCCTAACAAGCCTCCAGACTCTCAGTAACAGCACAGGCTGAGGCTGGTTTTGTCTTATTTGTTTGTTTGTTTGTTTATTTATGTGGGGGGGACACTTCACTAATGTTTCTGTTCTGGGATCTTCTGGTTCTGAGAACACTACCTTGTCTTTCCCATAAAGGAGGCAGCAGTTTTGACTGAGAATTTAGCTCTCAAGGATCTGAGAAAAGATGTTGACTTAGCAGTTTAGGAAAGAATGATGTCTTTCAATCTTTTTACCTGCTGCACCAGAAACCTAAAGTCCTAATTTACCTTTTGACCTTTAAAAAAGTTAGCAATAATTGTTTATTAAAGATTGTATTAATTTTAAAATTATATCTGTAAATCATTTATCTATCATCTCTATCATTTATTTATCTATTTCTCATCTATCTATGTCTATCTATCTATCTATCATTTATTTGGTATGTATGTGAGTGTGTATGTGTGTGTATGTATGTGTGTGTGCATGTGTGTGTATGTGTGTATGTGTATGTGTGTGTATGTATGTGTGTGTGTGTATGTGTGTGTATGTGTGTGTATGTGTGTATGTGTGTGTATATGTGTGTGTGTATGTATGTGTGTATGTGTGTGTATGTGTGTATATGTGTGTGCATGTGTGTGTGTATGTGTGTGTATGTGTGTATGTGTGTGTGTATGTGTATGTGTGTGTGTATGTGTGTGTATGTGTGTATGTGTGTGTACACTTGAGCATGCTCCCTCATGCCACATTACTTGTGTAGAGGTCAGAGGACAGCTTGTTTGAGACAGGCCACCCCTGTATAAGCCCATCTAGCTGGCCCACGAGCCTCTGAGGTCTCTTCAGCCTCTGCCTCCTGTCTCACTGTGGAAGTGTGGGGATTAACGGACCTATGCTGTGGCCAGCTTTATGTATGCTCTGGGGCTCTGATCTCAGGTCCTCTCATTTGCAAAATAAGCACTTTACCTCCCTGAACCATCTCCTCAGCCCAATTAACTTAATTCTTCCATGCTTCATTTCCTCATGTGTAAGTGGGGATTCTAGTTCCTGTGAGGCTTCATGGTTGTAAGGATTAAATCCACAACACATTTATAGCTCCTGATAGCTGCCGGCTAAATGGAAGTGCTGGTAGGGACCCTTCACATGGGCGATGCTGTGGGACTGGAGGTTTAACGCCTGTGCATTGTACGCAATGCTCACGTCGCTATAACGTTCAGTGGGACCTGGTACTTTTGCTGTTCCCTGGATTGTTGGGGTTTGTGAAGTTTGATCATCTGATGACTGGAATCCTATGTTACTCTTTGTAGCACCCACTGTGCCAGTGGTTCTATGGTGGGCAGGAAAGCATGATCTCCCAGCCCTTGGGCCAAATTAGCAATGGTCCTGAGTGGCAGAACAACACACTCAGAAATGGCATAACATGGGGCCGTTTATGGATGGTGGAGAAGGCCCAAGTTTCTTCTCCTTGGGTGTTTAGCCCATGTTT